>ML976777.1:94801-156955 GCA_010015655.1 Bimuria novae-zelandiae CBS 107.79
CCACAGCATCGGAAGAGCCCGCAGCATCGGAAGAGCCCGCAGCATCGAAAGAGCCCACAGCATCGGAAGAGCCCGCAGCATCGGAAGAGCCTGCAGTCCCAGAAGAGCCCAAAGCCGCGGAGGAGCCCAAAGCAGCGGAGGAGCCCAAAGCAGCGGAGGAGCTCGAGGCAGTCGGCGAGCCTGAAGCACCGGCTGAGGTTGTAGCGACGAACGCGTCAATGTCAGCAGACGAATCTGACCTTGGTGTATCTGCGTCAGCAGATAAACCCACGGGAGAGAGCAAACCTCCAGTAATCGAACACGAACCGGCCGCAGAAAGCATTCCAAACCCTGCTGATCTTGCTATTGTCGAGAAGATCCTGAGAGCTCAATCAACAGCGAATGAAGAGTCCGAAGCCCTCGAGCCAGCAACAGCAACGTCCGAAGTTGCCCCAGCAGAGGCCTCGAACAATGAAGATTCTGCTGACATAGGCGACTCAGGCGGTTGGAACGAGGAATCTAGCGTTGATCTCAGTCTTACTACAGGGACTAATGAAGCTAATGCTGATGTTGCGGATTCCCACGGAACGCAACAGGCCGGAGACGCAAGCCCAGAAAACGCACCAAACGTCATTGATAGCGGTGGAGAGACACAGGCAGATGCACAAAACGAACCCTCAGAAGCCGAGCTTTCCAGTAATGAGGTAGTTGATGCCGGCGAAGACACAGCCGTGCAAGACGATGGACAGACTGGGCCAGAGCCGCATGAAAAAATGCCTCTGGAAGGCTCGGACACCAAGGACCTGAACGAGCTTGATTCGGAAATAGGTAGTTCTACTTCAACACCAACTGAGGTCGACTCGCCTCCGAGCACTTCAGATCCGGAGGCACGTGCTTCACATGATGAGCTCAGCGAGGCAACATCAGATTCCAGTCAAGGTGAGCTTCCTGGTAAAACGGAGGACGTTGGGAGCGAAGAGTCCCTCGTTGCACCCGACCTGGAGCGCGCGACAACGCAAGAAACCACCACGGTTGGCGAAATGACAAGTTTTCCGAACGAGGTACCCGCTAAGAAAGACCCTGAAGAAAATACAGACGGGGTACCAGATCCAGAGACCGTGCCTCAAGACCAACCTCATCATGATCATGATGATCCAGATGAACCCGATGACAACACTGGCGTAGATGCAACGCCAGAAGCTCCGACCGTGGAAGGTGACAACATCGACTGTCACGAGCCTGTGTGCCAGCCGGGCGACACGATCTGTGCCTCGGTATCCGATGGTGACATCGCAGCTGAAGATGCGGTGAAAGATGTTGATGAGGCTATAGACTCTGGAAAAGCTGCTGTAGACCCTGACGAGAGCCAGGCTATCGAAGAACACTCTAAGGTGAATCAGGAAGAGGACAGTGCCGTTGTGTCAAATCTTCATGTTCCCTCAGATGCGCCTGCGAACGAACCATCAGCACAGGAATCCACTGATAGCGCCGTATCAGAAGAAGCTCCCGAAAATGTTGAATCCGTATCTGACCCTGCCGCTGCTGACAGCGCGGAGGCTGCTAGCGAGAGCCACGCTGGGGAGGTTGGACCCCTGGACACGGATGCAAGTTCTGATCTTCTCAACTCTACAAGCACAACTAGTAGTAGCGGTGGCCCGGAAGTCAAGGACAGCGCTGAGACAGATGTGACTAACCTACCACTGGAAGACCTTGGTAAGAGTTTTCCCTTTCTATTCATCACATGTTTCAGGGCTTGTTTGCCACTACTTAGCGTTCGACTAACCATAGAATAGAAGGCGATGCAGAAGGCGTCCCTCCCAATGATGCGCAGGACAACGCGGCGAACGAATCAGAGGAGCTGAACGCGCCCGAAACAGAAGCTGTTGATGACAATGTCGAGAGACAAGAAAGCGAGGCTATGGACAATGGCTCCTCACCAGACCCGGAAACAAATATGTCGACGGATGGTGAGCCACAAGCGTCTTCGGAACAAGAGACTTCACAAGTTGCGGCAGATGCGGAAGGTGTCGGTGAGCCAGAATCTCCAGAACAGGACAATGGTGGAGGGACCCAGCAACTAGCGACGGATGAGGCTGCTGTGGTGCAAGCATCGGATGCGGTGATTGTGAAGCCTGCGTCTCAAGAATCCGTACCTGAATCTCTCGATCAAAGTGGTGAACTCGATCCTGCTCCAGATGCGTCGCAGGAGCTTGAAGGACCCGAGCAGCCGGAACTCAACGACGAACCACCTGACGAACCGCTCCCCTCCGAGGAGGGCCAACCTCCGGGCGAAGCGAACGTAGCTGCTGAGGATGTTACTAAGGCACAAGACCCAATTGCCGAAGCGCCCGCAGACGACACCGAAGCGCCCGCAGACGACACCGAAGCGCCCGCAGACAACGCCGAAGCGGGAGCAGAGGACCAGGACAACAATGAGGAGGCTTCGTCAAGCGAGCAGCCTAACGAAGTCTGCGCCGTAGAGTCGCAAACCGATGACCCGCGGGACATAGCAGACCAAGAGGAACAGATTGCTGTACAGAGCAACCCCAGTCCGGAAGACTTACAGCAAGAGAATGCAGCATCACCGGATGGTGGCGTCGAGGAAGGCGCACCTGCCCATATCGAGCCGAGCGCTGGTGCCACCGATGGTGGAGATGCCTCCCACGAACTTCAATCAGATGATGCTGCACCACTTCCCGACGAAGACGCCGCGGAGGAGCCCGTTGATGCACCCCCGCAAGATGAAGACCCGTCAATTCCAGCAGAGACGACTGACATCGGAGGGCATATTGACGCTGAAGAACAAGGCCAGAACGCTGCTAGCGACCCACCGGCTGGGGACGATACAGTGGCTGATAATCAAGGGCAAGAGGAAGCCCAGGACGCACCGGAAGATCCTCCGGAACCTGGGCCTTCCGACGAAATGGAAGAGGTGCAACCGATAACACCTCCTGCAGAACCCGAATCGTCTCAGGAAGAGCAAGAGAAGGAAGCTCCAGTTGAGGATGTTAGCGGCCCCGATCCTGAGCCTGCAGATATCGTTAAAGCGGAGGCTGAATTAGAGCCAACTGCTGAGCCGGAGCCGGTAGCTATGCCTACTACCGAAGAGGATGCGGGAGAGGGGCCGGCTGGACAGGAGGGAGAGCCAGCGATCGGTGATACGAGCCAAGTAGAGCCGGTCCACGGGGATACTTCCGCGGAACGGTCACCAGAACAGTCTGAGGATATCCAACACGCAGTGTCGCCTGGGCCCGTGCAGGCGGCAGAGCAAGTCGAGCACGAAAGTTCACGAGAGGCAGTTCCGACAGAGGTCGAGGAGGTGATGCAACCAGTTGATCCAGTGGAAGATACCCAGCCAAAAACACCGCCAAATGAGTCGGCAGTGGTCAACGATCAAACGCCGGAGTCAACCCAAAGAGAGAAACATCGACGTCGGCATTCTCACGCCCATCGCGACAGCAGGCACTCACACCACAGGCGCGAGAGTAATGTTAGTGCGAGTGAGAGACCTACGTTGAACCCAATGGCATTGTTGGCTGCTGCGAAGCTGGTCGGGTCTGCAAAGAATAAACGAAGGGACAGTATGACTGACCGCGAATACGGCAGGCACAGGGAAAGACTTCTTGATCCCGAAAAGGGGAGTAGTAGCAGCAAAGAGAGATCACATCGGGAACATCGATCACACCAACACCATCGTGACAAAGGAGGCGACAAAGAGACCAAACGGCGTACGCTTGAAGAGATCGAAGTAGAAGCTGAGCGGAAGCAGCGGCGTGAAGCTCGGCGCGCAGAGAAAGCAAGAGAAGAACGGCGCACGCTTGAAGAGATCGAAGTAGAAGCTGAGCGGAAGCAGCGGCGTGAAGCTCGGCGCGCAGAGAAAGCAAGAGAAGAACAGGAAGAGGCGGCCAGACTAGAGAAAGAGGAAGAGGAGCGAAAGCAGAGGCGCCGAGAGGAACGTCGCGCGAAAAGAGCAGAGCAAGAGCGCATCCACAAGGAAGCGGAGGAAAGGCTTGCGAGGGAGGCCGGAGAGAGACATGCAAGGGAAGAAGAGGAGAGACGTATCAGACATGAGAAACGGCGACTGAGACAGGAAGCTGAGAAGGAAGCTAGGCGTCTGGAGCTTGAGAAGGCAGAGCAAGAGGAAGAAGAGCGAAAGCTGCGACGACAACGCCGCGTCCAGCTTGAAAAGGAAAAGCGAGAGGCCAAAAATGCTGAAACGGTCGAAGCCAAACCTCGAGATGTAGTTCGTCGTGCTGCAGAGGAAGAGGAAGAATCTGCTCCGGACTCTCCTGTCACTCCACGCACACCTACGCGCAGACATACAGGTGACCGTCGCCGCGAAGCCCCACCTCCCGCACGCCGTAACACCTTACTTGGTGGACTCTCACTCTTTGGTCGATCAAAAACGGAGCCTGTCGTGCCTAGCGCAAAGCCAATCAAACCCGTCGCTCGTGTTCGTACCGATCCTACCGAGACACCGCCCAGCCCAGTAGATGTATTGCGGAAAGAGAGGGGGGGTCGAGCAAGCAGCCAACATTCTTCGAACGAGAGTCGGGAAAGAACCGAGCGACCGCATCGCAGTCGGCGCCATTCACACACGCATCATCGCCGATTCAACTCAGCAGAAGAGGAAGCGGAATACCGCGCTCGAAAGGAAGAGCGACGCAAAGCCAAAGCACGGGAGCTTGAAATGTCAGGAGGTCGTGATGGAGGCATGTCTTTGAATGCAACGTATGACGATGCGCCTCCACCAGAACCAACGGAACCAGAACATGTTCCAGAACCCGAACCTGAGCCAGCAGCTGAGCCAGAAGCTGAGGAGCGCCCGTCATCCCTACTCCTCGACGATGCAGCAGCCGTACTTGGCGCCGCATCAACCTCTTCCGGCGATCGCCGTGAGCGTCGCAGATCCAGTCGTCGCGTCTCGATCGTTGAGCACGAGCGCCCGAAGAGTCGTCGCATCTCCGTCACTGAGAAAGAGCGACCTGCAAGCAGGCGGACAGAAAGCGACAGGCCCCGCACCAGAGGCACAGGTGAGGAGAGGACGCGGCCGAGGCGGAGTGAGACTGAAAGGAGCAGTCGCAGTAAGAAGAAAGACGATAGTGGCATCAAGGGATTCTTTGGTGGTTTGAAGAAGATAGTGGCTTAACGAATTTCTTGCTCTAATGATTTTACAGTATGGCGAACGGATGGCATTGGGCACAGAAGGGTGGGTCTTCATTGAACGGCGTTTGGGAAGCGATATATCACGGGTAGTTTCTGTTTTGGAGTGTTTCGGTTAACGGAGTCAGGGTGGTATATGTGTATATGTACGAGTGTATGTGGCATGAGGCTTGAGATTGTTTTCAAATAAGGTTTAAGTAGGATCCCAATTTACGAATCTACAATCTACCTCCTTTAAGAAACCTTTCTGTTGCGCTGGTGTACGGTCCTGTCTCATACGCCCATTAGAGGTTCGCGACTGTCGGGTTATCACGGTCACTGCGCCACAAAGCTCGATGATCGTCTGCGACACACACGGGGCCCTTTGTTAATAGTTGGCGCAAATGCAGGCGGCTAAAAATATATACTTAGCGAAAAAAAAAGGCAAAAACTAGAGAGTGTCTAGAAACTCAGCTTTCGCTTGGTTTTTTTGTTTGGCATATTATTTATGACACGTTAGCCGAACGTGTAGCTTTAGATTATAGACGTGAGCTTAAACGTCTGGGTGCCGCTAATTTGGTGAAGTTTGGAAAACACCAATTACGCTAATAGTCGTAGAGTTCGATTGCACGCAGGCGGAAAGTAACATATATATACTACTAGAAAACCGTGTGTCTCCAGACCTGGGATACTTTATAGACTTCGGTTACTGTCTGGCATGTAAAGGCGTTAAAAGTGAGGTGGGTGACCAGTTTGAAATGGCAGGTGCACTGCAGTTTAAGTCGCGACTTCCATTCTGGGTCCGCTCGAAGTTTTCTGCACCTCGGGAAGTGCTCGTAGGTTCTCTCACACGGTGGGCTTGTCTTAGCGAGTGGTAATTCTCTGCTGGTAGATTGGAATTGGCAGCCGCGGGCAGACCTGCAGTTTTTCGTATTCTATGATTATTATGCGTCTACTTATTGTTGCAACAGCGCGAAGCTATTCACAAAGACATAACGATACCGAAGGTACTACGAACATCTACGCTGCTCAAACATGTATGCGCTCGCACTATCTGCTTTGTATCTAAAGTCCCATTGTGTTTCCACAGGATAGGTAATGAAACGTGGGATTGAGGTACGTTATTGGTACCGATTCCATACGCGCACGAGAACGTGCAACAGTATAGAACCTCTGAAAATCACCCCTTCCATCCGGGTTTCCACTCAGGTGAACAACCGGGGGTCGCAGTGGGACCCAAAGTGGGGACCTCGGGTTGCATTTTGAATCCTCCCGTCACGTATGCAAGTCTTAGGTTGAGCAAGCGGGTTAAGGATGGTGAATTCGACGACATGCGCCAGACTAGCGAGCTTGAACTGGAAGTACGACGCGCAGAGCAGAAAGAGGCTGCTCGAAAGGAGATCGACAAGGAAGGCGCCCGCGTTCGGCCGGTGACGCATGCGACGGGGCTCAATGGCAGGGCGTTACTTCAAAACATGGCTAACAGAACACAGAGAATAGTTTAGACGATGTTGGGGGACGGAATTTAAGAGGAAGTCCGCTCTGCCTGCACATGTGCTACATTTCGCTATTCCAAAGAGTTAATCTCGGTTTGAGGCATAGTTGGAGCCTGTTGCCTTGAAGAGCTTAGTCAGGTTTCCAACCCTCCTGGAATTCCACCATCGCATTTACGCCGCATTCACTTACGGGAATTTGCACTGTCCTAAATCTACTCAGGGCGCCAGTAACTTACATCTGCGCAACCTTACCGGGTAAGCGAACGTAAATATTATTATAAGCATTGTACGAGGAGGTAGCAAAAGGATTGTAGAAAAGAATTCCGTCCCCCTCCTAAGGTGACACTATGAAAATAGACATAAAAAGCTGGTTGCTTTGCGGCCTCATAACTGTGAGCCTATATTGGTGCTGGCTTCTTCCGCTCGTCTACGCCGTTATCGTCTTGCGTCGGCTATATTTCCATCCGCTATCCACGTGTCCGGGAACAAAACTAAGCATCGCCTTTCCCACCTTGTACAAATTGTACAGGAGCTTCAGGCGCCGAGGTCAATTCTTGTTTGAGATAGAAGAGCTGCATCGCCGCTATGGACCCGTGGTGCGCTTCGGAATCAACGATCTGCACGTCAACGACCTTCAGGTCTACCTCGGAATCACCAAGATCGGGTCGCGATTCCGAAAAGATCCCAGATTCTACGATCGGATTTCGTTCCGAAATACTTCGCTTGGATTCCTGGATCCCTATAAACATGGTGCTAGACACACTGTTCTCGTCAATGCGGCCTTCTCGCCCAGGAATATACACGATCTGGCTGACCGCATCGAGCGCAAGGTCGCGAAGCTCATGAATAGACTGGAAGAAGAAACAGTGGGTGGGCAGCCGGTGAGCATCCACAAGTGTATGAAAGCACTCTCCATGGACATCATCAGCGAGATCACAATGGGACAAAGTTTTCGTTGCCTTGAAGCATCCCAATTTCAGAGACGTTTTCCTGGAGCAACTGCATACTATCTTCAAGGAGACGAGCTGGATCCAAAAGATCCTGTTCACGGTAACGAGAGTCTCGCTCTCAACACTTCCGTGGGTGTTCAAGTTCGTGCATCCGCCCACTATGGTCATGATGAAGGAGCTCGCGAAACCACCCATACGGGAGTATCTTGAGCGTCGGAACGATTCTCCCGCCAACGGAGAGCTGAGCGATAGAGCTATAGTCATCGATGCGCTGACTTCGACACCTATCTCGAAAGGTGGGGCATCTATCGATTTTGAAACGCTCTCAGAGGAGGTGGGAACCCTTTTAACGGCCGGAGGGGACACAGTTTCGTCGACGATGATCTTCGGCATCTATCAGATCTGCAGGAATGAAGAAATGTACAAGACTCTTAGACAAGAGCTCATGGATAACCTACCGATGGATGCTAGTATCACCTACGAAAGGGTATAAAACCCTCCGTACTTAACGGCATGCATCAAGGAGACTTTGCGAACCAGCAATCCACTTCCGGGCAGACTACCGCGTGTTGTGCCTCCAGAGTGATTCAACTTGTATGGACAACACATCCTCGGGGGGTTTGTGATCAACACTTCAGCTTACCTTTTGAATCGGCATACATCTGTATGGAAGAGGCCTTCCAAGTTTGATCCTAGCAGGTGGCTGCTGCCGAACTCGAAGAAGCTTGAACAGTACATGACGTCGTTTTATCGGGAGACCCGCCAGTGCCTAGGGCAGGAGTAAGTGCATCTGATAAGCCCCAAGATCATCGCTGAAGTGCGTAGTCTGGCCTGGTGTGAGCTCTACGTGATGCTCGCCAGTCTCCTCAGGCAATTCAAAGTTTCGATCTATGATACTTCAGATGCGGATATGGAATGGGTCGGTGCGGTGTTGATTATGAAGGTTGCGATTGTGCCTCAGTCTTCTCGGTCAGCCTTGTTTAGAAGTCATTCATGACGAGAGAAATATTGGGCGCAGAAATATAAACACCGCCGTATTAGTTTTTTGCGTCAAGATTCTCCATCACCGGCACTCTTAACGGCCGGCATATCATCTCATATGTATATTCTGAGCCCTTCCAGGTGCTGACTTTGCTGTTTTTTTTTCTCCCTCCCGTCTCTTCTAGGCTTCAGCAACACGTGCGCAAGGCAGTGTCCCTCCCGAGCTCTCTATATAAAGCCTCAAGGCGCTTCAAGAGTAGTAACACATGCGATACTTGTGATTCGAGGGCCTATCCAACAGTTGGGCTATTGAATAAGAGGTCATACCAGTAACGCAGTGGGCTGTTCAGGAAGCTCCAGACGATGTCCGCCTCGAGATAAGGTATCAACACGCTAACCTCCCGCACTCCATAGCGCCGCAAACGTGCGCTTTCCTCCGAAGGAGTGGGGCGGAAGTGGGGTAGCCTCTTACCATCCAACAGCGGCTTGCGCCCGACCACGTACGAAACTTCGAGCACTTCTTTTATGGTCCCTTTACAAACATTACTAGCTCAGAGAGTCGTCCAGATCTTTCAATTCGAGCGAGATGTGTAGCTCTATGTGCTTTGAGTGCTTCTACGAGTTCATTTCCCTCAAGATGGCTCTCTATTCGGCCGTTGCGACATCGGCCAGCGCTGGAGGATCGTCAATGTTGCCAATGCAGGGAAACAACGCGCCGATATCTGTAAGGTACCAATCGCCTTCTTAATCAAGTATAGATGAGCGGAGCTTGGTCACATCGGTCTGCACACAACGCGTGAGCCTGCGCAAAACATTTCAAGCTGCTCATCGCTTCGGGTCGCGACAAGAGGTAGGCATTGCAACCTTGTTTCTACTGCGCGTGCAGTTAAAGCGCGCTTGTTCCTTCTTTCCTTCTGTCGTGTCACCTGTCCATCTTCCCGCTGTCAAGTCAAGATGTTGCTGCCCTCGTCATCAACACTCTTCAACACGGCGGCGCTGGTGCCGGCAATTCAGGCACTCGTCGTGCCCTCATCACAATCGCCCCTCAAGAGAAGAGATATCATCGACCAAGTCGTCCTCCCCGGATTTCCCCATCCCAATCCCACCGTCTCATACTGGCAAGAGCCTCCCCACCGCATCGCCAACCTCCGCACAACACCCGAGCTGCCCACGTCCCAAGTCTTCGACTATGTCATCATTGGCTCAGGAATTTCGGGCGCCGCGATAGCGTTCAAGCTCCTCTCCCGCGATGCGAATCTCTCCATCCTCATGCTCGAAGCGCGTACCGCAGCGTCGGCCGCCTCCGGCCGCAACGGCGGGCACTGCAAGCCGGGCGACTGGAAAGAAGTCATGGACTGGGTAGATCTCTACGGCGAAGACGAGGCGCTGCGGATCGGCAAGATGGAGCAAGACTGCGTCGACGACGTGCGCGACTTCGTGCTTTCTCACAACGTCTCCTCAGGCTGGCAGGACGTCGAAACAGCAGATGTATACTGGACGAAAGAGAAATTCGAGGAGGCGGTCGAGATCAAGAAGTTCCAGGACGAGCTGGAAGCGCGCCGACCGAACGACGGGCCCTGGAGCAACAAGCGGACTGTGTACGAAGGGCAGGCAGCAAGAGACTACTGGAAGTGGCCCGAAATCCTCGGCGCGATCGCATACACATCACACACACAGAACCCCTACCTAACCGTCTGCGCCCTCCTCGAAGAGAGCCTGCATAAGGGCCTAAACCTCCAAACCACCACCCTGGCACTTTCCCTCTCGCAGCTAAACACCACGTCTTCCTCCGAGGGAGCAAAATGGGCCGTAAAAACCGACCGCGGCACCGTCCAAGGGAAGAAGGTTGTTCTCGCAACGAATAGCTACACCAACGCACTGCACCCCGGCCTCGCCTCAACGGGCTTCCTCACCCCCCAGCGCAACCAAGTCGCCGCCGTGCACCCTTCAAAAGACACCTCCAAAAACACCGTCTTCCGCCGCAGCCACTCCTACCCAGACCTGCACTCGGGAAACAACTACATCGCGATCCGCGCCCCGGGCGACCCCGGCGCCGGCGACGTCATCATCGGCGGCAGCACCAAGTTCTCGCCTACCCGCGAGCGCAACATCACCGACGACAGCGTTATTAATCCCGACATCGCGGATGACCTGCACGGCGTGGGGCGCGTCGTCTTCGGGCACGCGAACTAGGGCGAGACGACGACGGTGGTCAAGGACTGGACGGGCATCATATGTAATACGCCGGATGGGTTTCTCGTGGTGGGTGGGGTGCCCGGGGAAGACGGGCTGTGGGCGAGCGTGTGTATGAATGGGCATGGCATGGCGTGGGCGTTTCGCGCCGCGGAGGCGCTCGTGCAGATGATGGTTGAGGGGGAGGCGCCGGAGTGGTTTCCGCATGCGTTTGATATTGGGAGGGCGTGGAATTATACCGCTGAAGAGTGAGGTCTTGGAGATGGTGGGTGTATATAGATGATGTTTAATGACTGCAAATATTTACCATGAATGGATGGATGCCTGGATCAAGATGCGGCCAGTACAGGCTTCTGAGTATGTGAGCTTGTTTGACGACTTGGTGTGACTAAAGTCATCTCAGACTAAGTCATATGCTGGCCATTTAGAAGTGCAACCCGATGACTTCTAAGCCCTGTGTGGGAAAGAAGAGGATGGACAGAGTGATAGAGGGACGGAATGCATTATAAGATTCGGCGAGAGAGTGTCGGAACTGTGCATGCTCATGATAGAGAACAGGGCCTGGATGTAAAAGCTGCTCGCTTGTAACGCTGGACGAAATTGCAGACTGGTTGAATGCCGGAGAAATCTCTTCGAACGCCCTGACACGCGCTCTTTGCCCAAATATGCTTCGTAGATATGCAATGCTCATACAGTAATAAGGGATAACGTCGAACCCAATGACCACAGCGGATGACCTCTGGACCATCTGGGGTTGGTATGGCGCCCAGGACGATGACCCATCCCCACGACTCCATACTTCTGCACCATCCTGTCACTCATTCAATACTGGTACTCGTTATGGGACCGGATCATCTTGGTGTGCTCGTCTTGCCAGTTCACGACACCTTCTGGCCTCCAGACCGCACCTCCAGCTTCCGCGGTTTCTTCTTGCCTGTCTGCTCAGCACCCTTTCCATTTTTCGAAGGCTCCGTTTCCAAGCCCTTTTTCTCCCGCTCAGCTGCGAGTGAGTCTGCCGCCTGCCGGAGCGCCTCTGGGTTCGGCACAACATCCTCGTCGTCCGGATTAATCTCTTCCGTCTGTTGTTCGCCGCCCTTCTCTCCATCTTTCCCATCCTTCCCCCCTCCTTTCGCAAGATTCGACAACTTTATAAACGGCCCGTGTATAGCGCCCACGCCGGCCCCAGTCAACGCGCCCAGCCCCGTCATCGGTATCGCGGTAACACCGCCGACGACTGTGCCGACCAACGTGCCCACACCCGCGCTCACAGCACCGCCGATACCTGCGCCGCCCACGCTCCCTTGGAACGCGCCGCTCTGCAGCATGCGCGCCTTTTTGCTGTTGCCATTCGCCTCCATCTCCTTGTTGAGCGCGTCCGTGAGCATCTTCTCGCGTTTCTTGGGATCCGTAAACGTTGAGGCGGCCTCGCGCAGTCGGTTCGCCATGCCCTGGGCGGCTATGGCCTTTTCGGCCGCGGCTGCGGCTTCTTTGAGGCGGTCTTCATCGGGGACGTTTTGTGCTTGGGCTTTGATTTGCGCGGGGTCGACGTCGGGTGAAGCCATATTTCGACGCAGGATATATATTGTAGACGGCGAATAATATGGCAGGAGATTTGAACGAGGTGTAAATGAATCGGAGGAGCTGTGGTTGGTAGCTGAAGTGTGGTCGAATGTTGCTGGAGACGCAGGTGATGTTTTGGTGCGCTTGACGTCACTGGCGGCACGCGCTGTTGCCGACTTCTTGAAAGTCAAGCCTGTACAACATTTGAACCATGGGTGCAATGTATGAGCGGCATTCCATTATGGTGTACTGTACACATTAGGAGTATCTCCACTCTAACCGTCCGTCCGTCCCTTGTTGTTTCTACTCAGTCGCCGGCTTCGCGTCCTCGGCAGCCTTCAGCGTCTCCATGCGCAGCTGATTCCGCTTTCCCAATATCCTCAGCGTGTTCTGCCGTTCAATCTCCGTCATGTGCTCCCAGTTGGCGATGCGGCTCAGCGTGCCGTCGCGGTTGACAACCATGGGGCCGAGGTGGTCGAGCTTGACCGCCGTGCCTGTGCTCACGTCGAGCTCCGTCGCTTTGCTGTCGGCTGGCGGCTCGGGCAAAGGTAGAGGCTGCGAGCTTGAGGGCTTCTCTGCATCGTTGGCGCTTTTGTTTGCAGTCGGTGCTGCGCTCGACTTGTTGTCGGTCGCCATTGTGCGGCGGAAAGTGGTGTTGTAGCGTGTGAGAGAAGGTGCGTGCGTTCGTAGGCAATGTCGTGAGCGTAGACGGGGCACGAGACGTGCGATGGATTTCATGGTAGGCGTCGTTGGTCTGCGGAGGCCATCATTTCAAATGTTGGTTTGTAGATGCTCGGACTCTTGCAGAAGGTGCAGCGGGAGTTCTAGAAGCCTCCTTGTCCAGACTAGCTCGCCCACTGGTTGAGCAGGATTGCGGTCTCGATTTTGTTTAGCGTGAACGACTATTGATACCTGCGTGCGCGTTCTGACGTTTAATCAACCGATTGATTTAAATACCAGCAAAGCCTTCAGCGCTTACGCTCACGGGGTATATAAGCCAGAGGAGAGCTCTTTGTGGTGCCTGGTAGAGAAGTAGGTTATTGTGTTCTAGTCGCTGACTTCGTTACTTGTGACCTGGCGTTGTCTATGGCTTGCATGGCTGTTATTGGGATGGACAATATCCTTAGGAAGCTTGTGGCATATCTAAATAACTAAGCCTGTGACAGAATTTACACTGCTACCTTCGTTTAACATAGTAAAAGGACTTCTATAAATCCCGCTACACACTCTATATTATATATATATAAGCTCACTATAAATAATACCGCAAAAAAGACACACTCCATCCAGCCCACACAAAAAAAAAATACCAACCAGACCATCAAAAAACCGGTGTCCCAGAAAATCCCTTAACTCCCTACTCAGGGAGGATTTTTTTTATTTGCGCATTGTTTATCGAAGATGCGGCTAACGTCGTTGTGAGTGGCATTTTATATCCCTTCGACGCATGTGCCCAACGCCGGCAGGCACAATTATTTATAGACGCTGGCACATGCGACGTCTGCGGGGTTCCAACGCAGTACCTTATCGGCTGCTTGGTGAATGCCGGGGCAAACTCCAAGTAGACCATGAGGCCGGTTCGATTGATGAGGATTAGGCCGCTGTGAGGAGTATATATACAAGTAGAATTAATTGAGGCTGAGAAAGAACTGGAGTGCGGTGTTGTGGATGTTGGTTGGCAAGTGAAGTTAGAGATAGTAGGGTGGGTGACCAGTTTGAAAAGGCAGGCGCGGATCACTTGGTGGAGTGGCTCTGTCGTGCCTTCCATTGTCACTTTGTACGGAATCGCCAAACCAATGGACCCTTCGGAAGTCCTACTAGCTAGGTCTTTGGCCCTCCGCTAGATCTGTCGGCTTTAAGTGTAAAGTGAGGAATAGCTGCTGTCTGAAAGGCACTAAAGTTCTATTTAGGCATGCGGTGTCTCCTAAACGCCCGTCGCGATCTTCGACCTCCGTCCTGCCAGTCGTAGAGTAATACATTTATACGCCTCACCCACAAACACATGCCTAGACTGCTAGACGCGCACCTGGGCAAACACTCCCACTGCTGATCAATAGTATTTTGCAGCTTGCTCCTACACATTCATACCATGCCACAACGACGCTATCACAAACACGACAAACACAATCCACGCAATGGCCTCTATCCTATCGCTTCCCTTCATCGCATCATTCGTGTACTTCACCGTCGTACCATTCTGCTTGTGATGATGATGCGGAGGCGGAGGTTGATAGTATCCTCCATAGTGAGCAATCTTGTCGGTCTTACTGCCCTTGGGCTTCGATGATCTGAAGTCTCCTTTGCTGAACGATGACGATGGGCCTATAGCAGTGATCAGTGAGTGTTGGCACAAGAGAAAGAAGGACGAGAGGGAAGGAGAAGGAGGGGCGTACCGCTTTTAGGCCTGGGAGACGATGAAAAGTGACTTCCGCTTAGAAAACCACCCGACACGCGACCACCGCCGCCTTTCGCGATCGGTACCGGCTCAGCGAGAGTGATGCCTATTCGGGTCAGCACTCAGCCCTGTCCTCGGTATCACATGCTCATAAGCGCTTGAAGTGGTCATATGCTTTCGTCAGAGAGTGAGCTTACCAGCGAGCAGCGCCATAAACACCGCAAAAATACCCCAGCGCATCGTAGCGAATAGACGTAACCAAGATGATACGAAAACAGTAACAATACTCGCGTGCAAGAGCGACAGGATGAGATGACGCGCGTGACAGTCGGGTTAAAGATGTGTGGTGTTGCTTGAGCGAGATGGGAGAGGAGCATGGGAGGTGGAAGGCAAAGCTGTAAGGGCTTGGCTTTGCTGTGGATTGGCAACTTGAATGGATGCGGAAGGAGTTGTAAGTATAGACAGGTAAGAACTGCGTTTGAGATTGTGCGTGCTTTCTGTATGCGGTCGCTGTTGCATTCGGTATGCAAGCGCGAGTGGCGTATGAGAGAGTCAGGCAGGCGCGAAGGGAGATGAGAATATTGTCAGGAGAGTGTTGCAATATTACTGTAGAGATTATGTCAACAACATGGAAGAATGGGTTAGAATTTTGCCTCACTCGTTCGAATAGCGTAGTTGGCCGTGCACCGAACAACTTCTGTTTTTCATATGGTACTGATACTCGAGCCTTCGCGAAGAATTATCGACGCTGAAAATCATGTCCCTGATGCAAAACCAAGAGCCTAAAGTTCCGATCTCCCAGAGTGACACCAAAGAAGCCTCATGTGGGTATCTCTAACGCCTCGTTCTCCACCGCAAACATTGATCTCCCTCCTTATCAAGCACTAGCCTCAACCGTAGGCTTCGCCACAGTCGCCTCGGGCGTTTCCTTTTCCTTCTCTCGTTTCCTATCACGACGACTATGCCGCCTCTTCGGTTGATACACATCATTGAAGTTCATTACCATGGCGAGCCAGCGCATATCGTGGTCGGGCTGATGTATCAGGTCACCCAATAAGATTGTGATCCTCATCTGGAACTCCTTAATCAATTGCGCGAGCCGCTTGCGCAGCGCAGGGAGGACATCGTCTTCACCACCTCCAGCACCTCCGATTTGAAGGAGAGGGGGCGGTAGTGGGGAGTCGGCGTCAGAACGCGATGCGCGGTGGGAGGAGAAAGGATCGGGTGAGGACGTGTCTTTCTCGGTAAGGCCCCAGCGCCCGGCTGCTGTTCGCGTCTCGATTTTTGCGGCGTGCTCCTGGCGGCGAGTGAATTCTGCGACGGAGAAGGAATATAGGCCGTCCACAGCATCTTTGTATGCCAACATGATCTTAAGCAGCTCGTGAAGCTGTCCGGTAAAGTCAGTGCTCTGGCTACCCAGTAGGCCTTTCCTCGTAATGCTATTCAAGTACTTGGCATGCGCTTCTATCATGTCGTCGAGTGTGCTCTCTGGCTTGTGCAGCGCTTCTTGAAGCTCGTTCCATGATGATTCGATAACTTCGAAGAGGATGTAATACTGCAGCTGGTCGACGAAGTGCACCATCTCTGCAATGCCACAGCGCACCTTCTTCCAATCCGAGCCGACCTTATCCGAGACGGTACCTAACACGCCGCGAGCGCCTGTCATGCAGCGCCGCCAGGTCGAGCCCAGAGCGAACTCCACGCGTTTGACGCGCCAAAGAAAATTGAAGACCTTGAGGTACTGCTTTGAGCCAAATGGCGTCACGATTACGTCCACGGGGGCGTCTATTTTGTATTCGAGCGTGAAAACATCCCAGCCGATTTCGCCGTGAGACAGCTCAAGCATGCGGGAGTCGAGCCGGCGCAGCACTTCCGGGGAGTCGAACTGAGCGTTTGAATTGCGCACGGCGTGTTCGAGCTGCGCCGTCAGCGTATGTCTATACTGCGTGTTGGCAGGTCGGTCCAAGTTTGCAGATAGCGACTCCATGAGAACGGCGATGAAATCTCCCGCACCAAGAAGTAGGTACTTCTTCAAGGCTTGCAAGTGGTCAAAGAGCTTGAACTTGTTCGCCATGAGATGGATCAGCCGTGCCATTGTTGTCTTGTATGCATCGCCGATGGACTGCTCGAGATTTGCTGTATCACCGTAGTGTAGCTCTTTGGATGCCTCCTTGGAGTATGTATCCACCCATGCTGCGTCTCCGCACCCGTAGCGGATGAAGTTGAGAGTCTTTCCAATCAAGAAGACCTTGTTCGCAAATTCTTCGGTAATGATGGTGGGAATCATCTTCTCCTTCAGTTTGTACTTGTCTTCCCACACACTCGTTGCGCCTCCTTTCCCTTCATTGCTATTGGCCAGGGCTGCCTCGTTGATCTCTTCTTCGCTCTGTTCGTACACAAAGAACTCGTCAAATGGGTCTGCAAGCTCGCCGTCATAGATCCATTGCCGTAACATGTCGTAAAAAGGGCGCGTAACGTGTGAAAGTAATCGCTCAGCAAAAACTCCAACATACGGGTCGCCATTGGACAGCGAGAATGAGTGGATGAGGGCTATCAACTCGCCACCCTTCTTTCCCTTTGACTCTTCGACCATCATGCTCATCAGTCGCAGTCCCTGTGTCGCCTCGCGGGTCCAGATGACGCAGCGCTTGAGCGTGACACCGGCCTTTCCGATTCCATGGTGCGGCTGGGCTTCGTCTAATTGGGCCAAAGCTCTCCGAATCTGGCCCTCCAATGTCGCAACGAGACCCAAGTATGACCGCAGCTCCTTGCCCAGCGCCGAACGGAAACTCTGACCCACCAAGCCTCCTTCGGTCGATTCGACGAATTCGGATAATTCGCGGTATAGGAGTGAGGGTTCGGCGAGGGTATGCAGCAGGCTGATTACAGGCACAGGCAGGGTCGGTGGGAGCTTTATGGCCGTAGAGGATGAGAAAGCGAGCTTGGTGGACGACAGCCCCTGGAGGGTAAACGGTAGATCTCGAAGAAGCGCCGGTTCCGTGGGACCCTCTGTTGCATCTGGAGGCTCTTTCGCCACTTCTTGTGCACGCCTTTCCCTCCGTCTTTCTGCTATTTCTGCAGGCGCCACCGAGCGAGAAGCGTCTGCTTTTGGAGAGCCATCGAGTGCTCCGTCGTTAACGGGGACCTGCGCAAGTCCGGGCCGCGCAAAAGCGTCTCTGAATGCTGGACTTCCTGAGCTTTGAGCGCGGGTTCCGTGACGTCGCGGGGGTGTGGCAGGCTGTCGTATCCGGCCACGGCGGTCGGTGAGTTCAGGTGCTGGCGATACATCGGACAGTTCGTGCAGGAAGTAGAGCATGCGCCATTTCTGGTCGAGCACCGGTTGCGACACGAGACGGGACAGCAGGTTGTTGAATCGGGCGCTCTTCTGCGCGCCGCCCACGTCGGCGAGTACTTTTTACGTTAGTAAGCACTCTGAAATATCTAAGGTTTTCGCACATCGTCGGTCAATCTGGCTGGCGACGTGGTTTATGTCGGCGACCACGGGCAGCTCGCCGGCGGTGCTGAGCTCTCTGTAGGCGTGCTCGTAGGCGGCGTCGTAGCGCTCGTTGGCGGCGTCCTCGTCTTCGTCGGCATCCTCGGGCACGATGCGCACCAGCAGCTCGTTCAACGCGTGTTCGACGCGTTCGCGATTGAAGGAAGCCATCACGACGCGTCCATGTCGAGCGTCTCTGCGATGTGTTTGGTGTTCTCCCAATCGGGCTGGCGCGGGGTACTGGTACCGTGCCTTGGCAGTCAGTGCAACACGTCAGTCAATGCAACACCCCACCATGCAACGTACTAACTTTGACGCGCCGCATCTCTATTAATAGAGATCTAATTAAGGCAGTAATTACAGCAATTAAATTATAAAAGCTAAAAGAATTCTTTTTATATAAAAAAGTTATAAAAAAATATAGCATTATACTTTTTATATTAACGCGTTAGTACTAAGGCGTTACGTAAGCGCGTGTAGATACTAACTTTATATATTAAAATTTTAGTCTATAATAAGAATTAGAGCTTTTATAATATATTAAATATTTTACTAAACGTAGCCTTCTTATATAGTAAATAATATAAAGCGTTACCTTTACTATAGCTAATAAGACTATTAGCTTATTATTAGCTAGTATTAATAGTAATTACTATAAAGCTAATTCCCTAGCTAAATATAAGCTTTACTTTAAGCTCCTACAGCGAAAGATTAGGCAGTATTAGATCGAGACTTAGTATATATATAATATAGACGAAAAAGACTGCCTGCTTGGCATCACCTCCCGCTTAAAGAGGATCTTTGATAGGCCTCTATACGAGAGCAAGGCAGTAAGGCAAGCTATCTAAGATAGCAACCGTGAATAGATATCGATTATTGCTTATATATGCGTTAACGGATCTACCCTAGATCTAGCTCTAATCTATTAGGCCACCTCTACGGATATATAATTAAGTTAGATGAAGGACCTTAATCCTTAACACTATTAGATCTTTATTATAGTATTAGAATTTAATAATATAAATAAATAAATAAGCCTTATATAGCTTTAATAGGTGTTTAATTGCCTTATAAAGTTAATGGCTAAATAATTATATTAACTATTAATTCTTAATAACTAGGGATCTTACGTTATTATAGATTTTATAAATTTTTATAGTTATAATAAGATCCTATTAGCTATTTATTTACTATATTTAATCTATACGCTATAGTCTCTTAATATTTATATATTTAAGCCTCTATTAATAGCGTATTTAAACGAGCTATTCGCCTTTTTATAAAATAGCCTAAGAATAGCCTTTATTACTAGAAGAGACTTCTTTAGCCTAATTTAAAAGGTCTAGGTTAGTACTATAAGGCAGCTATTAATATTTTAGATCTTTAAGTCTATAGGCCTATTACCTCTATATTTAGAGGCTATCTTTAAGTAGATTAATAATAATTACTTAAGTAAAAATTATAAAAAGGCTTAACTTTAGTACTTAGCGTATTAGATTAGAGAAAAATTAATAAGCTTCTAAAGGCTAGTAATATAGCTAAAAAGCTGAATTAAATTATATACTTAATTTTATATAAGCTTAGCTCGTAGAGTATAAAAATTAGGGCCTATAAATGGCCCTAACTATTAAAAAGAGATACTTAAAGCAAGACAGGCCTTTACCTTTTATTTAGCCTTATAAGAATTAAGGGAGAGCTACTTCTTAATTACCTTATAGTATATAATAAGTATATAATTATTAATATAAAAAAATACTAAAGCGTAGTAACTATAGTTTTAAAAATGTAAGTAAGTAGAGGCCTGCTAGGCTAGATAGTAGCTTAAATTAAAGCTACTTTAAGAGAGGCGTATTACTTAAGTAGCTACTAAAAATGCACGCGTAAAGTAAAGGGCTAATAAAGCTATAAAGTAATGCCTTAAGTAATAGGCCTCTAAAATATAAAGTTAATTTTAAAAACGTATTAAAAGATTTAAATTAGGTAGTAAAAATATTTTAAAGCTTTTTAGTAAAATAAAAAAAAATTGCCTTAGCGTAAGGCTATAGATTTTAACAAGGGCTTATTTATTATATCTACCTTAAAGTCGCATAGTAGCTAAATAATTAAAATACTAAGTAAATATTAATAATTTAAGTAGCTAGTAATTATTTATAGACCCTAAAGACCTTAACTCTAGAAAATTTCGTGATAATATTAATTATAGGTAGATTAGTAGCTTTATGTTGCTGGCCAAGCGATTTTGTTGGGGTTGTTATAAGGCGCTCACATCTTGATCCAGTCCAGGTTAGGACGATAAGGCTAAAGTAGCACTTTACAAATTATTTAGTAGTATAAGTTAATACGACAACTTAGCGCGTGTCTATAAAATCTAATTTTATAATATATAAGATAACTATTAGTTTATATAAAAAACGTACTTGTGCAAAAAATATATAAGTTAAATATAAGGAAGGAAATAATAATAGGAGAATTATTATATTATATATTAATCTATTTCCTCTTTTATTTTTAAGTAATCTAACGATTATCCTTATTCTTAGTGGATTATCTTTAATCCAGCGTTAAAGTTGATTCTTGACGGATCGTGATTACGTGATCCTTGCTAACCTAAGCGGCCCCGCGAGTCCTCGCGGGCTAGCTATAGTACAACATCGTCCACCTCCCTCTATCCATCTTTGGTTGTGGTGGTGCCACAGTCTAGGTTCCTTAAGCTTGTAACAGGGGTATTGCATTGACTAACTGTTACGATCACGAATCGTACAAGAATAAAGGAACCAGACAATTACGCTAAGAGGATCATTATTGGCAAAATGACTAGAGCGAAGGAACACAAGGAAGCGTGGGACAGCTTAAGTTAGTAATTACGTAATAAAGTCCTGCATAAGCAAGAAGTCCCGCATAAAAGTTAGAACTATAGTAAGTCCTAGGGACTACCTCTAGGAGAAAGGTCTTAGTAGGACTATAGTAATAATTTTAATAATTTCTCTATACCTTTCTTACTCCTTATAATTAACTTAATATACTATAAGTATATTTCTTATAATAGATTAGTAAATCTCCTAATTAGTTATTTTATAGTTTATTATAAAATTAAATTATTATAAACCCCCTACTATTGCTATTAAGCTCTTAACCACTGAATATATCCGCAAGGCATATTACTCTTGACCTATCCTCCCCTAACCCGGATCAGGCTTAGGTACGTAAAAACCCCTTGTAACACTGACGTGTTGCACTGACTGCCGAGGCACGGTATGGTCAGTGCGCAATGCAATGAAAGCCATCTCCACATCGCGAAGCTCCTCAGCTTCATGTCACTATGCTTTTCATCCTTAACTAACCACATTGCTGACCGGCAGTTGTAGCCATGGCTATAAACACCAACCGCCAGAGATGCCGCATAGATTTTGGCACTGCATCCTGTTGGTCTCTCTGTATTAGATGTCCTAGTGTACAACAGCGTGTCTCCTGCACTATGCGTTTCTCTCATCTGGCCATGGTACCGACCTGCCGCCTATCGTCGACTTATTTTTTTTACTTGTCGTTGCCGCTCAAAGCTATCTCACCTCGCAAACCCTTAGGCGCCAGTCTTACTATTTAAGCCAGCCTTTTATGCTCATCTCCTCCTCCCTCTCCATCCTCTTGACTATCTACTTCAAGTTGCTCCACAGCTCGAACGCTTAGTCATCTACAACCACCTGCACAGCACCATGGCCCCGGACGAGCGCAACTCCACGCCTGTGTCCACGGCAAGCGAGGTGAGCAGTCTTGGCCAGGCGCCTCTAAGGCATACATCCTTCTAACAACGACTTTGTAGGACTCAACTCCTTTAACTAAACGGAGGCGCGTTGAGACAGCAACTGACTCACGGACTAGTGAGTTGCATCAAGACACACTTTGCTGGAAAGGCTTGTCCAACTTACATTGATCATGCAGATGATACTATCCGTACCTGCCCTTCCCCCACCGAGGATTGCGACCCTGCCGATCATCCGAAGCAGCAAACCGCGGAAGCCTGTCCACATCAAGAGGCGCTCAACGGTGTTGTCACTCCCGAACACGAGCAACCCAAGCCACGCCGCTTCTTCATGTCCGTAAAGCTTTCCTAGTGGCCATGAATTCGACTGATCAGTTTTAGTGAACCTTTCAAAACCATTGTCACCCTCGAGTGCGGCCCAAAGCTCAACACCCACTACAAGGTCGATTTGGGTCTCCTTTGTGCCCACAGCGAGCAGCAATACATGCTGTTTTCACACGCCGAGGACCAGGTCCAGTTGTATGCCAAAGTGAAGGCTCTCAAACAGCGAGCGAAGGCTTTCCGCCCGCTCCTGACTCTGCACAATGTGCTCAGGACGGATACGAGTCGCGGAAAGGTAAGCTGCTTCCGTACGCTTGCATGTACACATAACACGGAGGTCAGAATTGCAGCTTTGTTTTCTGCTTGCAATTGACCTCCTGGTGCAACAGCGCCGTAACTCACCAAAGCAAGCGTACCTTTTCCTCTTATCCGCTCCGCTCCAACACTTGCATGTAACTAATCCATCCACAGGCACTGTCATTCATCACGGAATGCATGGAAAAGTTTCCGATAATCCCGAGGCAAGTCCAAGTCATTGCAACGATTACAGACGCAGTGGACGCCGTGTTCCAAAAGAGCGAACTGTTCAAATCACCACCCACCAAGAAGTTTGACCGATCAAAGTACCCCAGAGAGAATGTGCATGACCGTCTTCAGCTACTGCGGGACGAAGCGGTGTACACAGTTGCGGAGCGCATCAGCTTCTATCTATGTGGAATTAAGCGCCAGGAGAAAGATTTTGCTTTAAAGGATGCCACCAAAGCTGCCGCCCAACGACGAATCATACTTCACAAGATGGGTCCCGAGACGGTAGAGGCTGTCATGCGTTGGGTCTACGGGAAGGGCCTTACCTTCAACAGCGTCAAGCATGCCCTATCCATACATGCTCTGGCTTGTACGCTTGGAATTACGAGACTCGCTGCTGAGTGTATGGAACTACTTTCAGCGGCTACAATACGCATCATCAACCAAACGAAGAGCGATGGCATTACATTGAGAGATCTGCTTTCGAACAACATCTGTGAACCGGAGGAGGAAACAAGCACGAATCGTGACCCTGACCCTCTCTCTAACGTTCGTGTTGTCGGGGAAGTCTTCAAATACACACTTCACGAGAAGAAACCGCCCGCGGTTCTCCAAGCGCTGGTCGTGGACGCTGTCGCAGACAGTGAGGACGAGGATCTGCTCTCACAATCCATGGAGCTTATGAACAGCGAGATGCTCGGGAAACTGGCCATGGCCACTATGAGAAGAGCCAACCTCCACAGTCTGGCCGCGAGGACCCACGGGTATGGTCAGCCCCTACTCCACTCGGATGCTTCCCCTAGCGCATCTATCAAATCCGATATGTCAGACACCAAGTACGACTGGAAGTCGAAGAACAACGGAACTGACAGCGAGATGGCACCTACGGTTGGGGACAATGTGCTAGGCTGCAAGGCAGAGGCCAAGTAATCGACTGTCTTCCGGTGTGAAGCAATCCTGATTCTGGTGTCATACTAGAAGTTCAGCTGCACGACGCAGCGTGCGCAGTCTAGATGCGGTAACACCCTGTTCTGGGGCATCACAGCGCCTCCATGGCTCACTATCTGCTGGTCGTGGTCGCCGGCACCGCGTGTGGACAACGCTCCCAGCTATCATACACACATTCTCATCTTGCGCCATGGTGGATGTGCGCACAAGGGACTCAGGCAGCCAAGGGAATGCTATTGCCAGAGTTGGGTTTCATTTACATTTTCTCTTGAGCAGATAGATTTAGTCAGACTGTTCCCCCTCAATTATCTTTTAGCATTCATATTTGATTCGACAGGTGCGCACATGCATATCCACCCAACCATGAGTGTACGGGTCAGCTAAGACAGCTTTTCAGTGTTGTCTTAGTCCTGTGTGTTACTCCAGGAGGAGCTATATAGTGGCTGACTTGGTCAACTTTGCACTCGGTTATTGAGCACTAGGTAGCCAGGTACAAAGTAGATGTTAGACGCTGTATTGTTTATCCTGGGGTAACACACAAGACTAAGACAATGCCAAATGGAACTGTCTTACCCGACCTTGTACCTACACGACTGGGTATCGTTTTACTGGGTAGCAGGCATTTTGGGGACTTGCAGGTGGGATGACGGCTGCGGACCGCTCCGACCCCGGCCCTGCCCAGCTTGTGGGGGTCAGTTAGACTGGCATTCGCGATTCTGGCTAGCAAAGAGTTATCAAGAAGCGACAGAGTATTTGTGACGGTTATGAGGAGACGCGGATCATGTGTGCCACGTCGTGGTAGTCTGGTGCTGCTTCCTCATCTTATTAAGCACCTCTTACCTTAACAGTATCGTAGATACGTCATGTAAACAGACCCTAGTTGCGGCCATACAAAAGGGTACAACATTCGGAGGAAAGAGTTCGTGCAGCATTAATATATTAGGCTTATTTAGGGCATGCCTGGTAATTCGGCCGATTCAGGCTCCGTTTCGTAACTTTGTGGCGCTTAGCTTAGCAGGGGTGATCGACGGAGCCTTGGCTAACGGACTGTAATTACTCGGACACCTGTTTAGCTGGCAAATAGCGTTTTCTTAATAGTAGTAGATCTTTATCTAGCTAGCGGCCCCGCAGCTCCTGATGTTAACCTTTGTTATTTCTGTAAAAGATGACCCCCGAGTCGCCGTGAAACAAGCATACAGTCTCCCTGTCACGGTTTATGGTACTTACCTTATAGAATAATTGCTCCTACCCTTACTTGATTGCTACTCACCTTCCTGAGAGTACTACACCTATCTAGGACTGCGAACCTATACCTGCTGTAGCTCCCAGATAGTACAAACTCAGTTCAATCCCATAATCTTTTCCACTGCGTACTGTCCGCTCAGCGCTCAGCTCACCGCGACATATACTCAGCCAGGGTGGCGACGACGCTACTGAGTGCCCCGAGGGCGGCCATGACAGCAGCCCGCCGGCGAGAATCCATAGGCAACAAAGACGACAGCACGTGACTCCTCCGATAGTGAAAAAGACCTCCAGAGGTCAAGTTTGTTAATCGGAGACGCAAGAGGTTACATGTGGCCTAATAACAGGCTAAATAGGGGTTATTTTAGCAAGCGTCCGATAGCTAATCGGACCTCTTGATTGCTAAGCTATCGGAGACGAAATACCGAACAAGCCACCGATTACTTGTCCGTTTCATTACCAGGGCCTAAACGGAGCTATTATCGGAGCAACCGAACACGTCCTTAGCAGACCGCGCCTAGCCACGTAGGCGAGCATGGCAGGCATGGGTACGGATTGGTCAATGTACACTCGACTTCCAAATCAGTCATGGCGGCATGACCAGGACTGCGACCTAGAACTCCAAAGCGGGGAATTATCAGGACAGCAATCGAGCATGCTGATCGGACATATAAGTTCTCGCGGGGCGGTGGTGGGGTCGTGAGACTGAGCCTCTATCCAAATCATCAACTGTGAACTGCGGCAGCAATGGCATCGAAAGATCAAGAGGTAATACTACATACAAACTGGTCACTTCTTGCAAGGTACTAAATTTAACAGTGGGTATACTACCATGCTGGCGGCGTACGAGGAGCACGACCGGTGCTTCGCGGCACAGATGCCAAAGAGACTTTTGAATCTATTCCGGTGATTGATGTATCTGGAATATTCTCACCGGATCTGGAAGACCGCAAGAAAGTAGCCACACAGATAGGAAAAGCCTGTCGAGAAGTTGGCTTTTTCTACGCACAAAACCATAGCGTTCCGAGTGATCTCATTGAGGAAACGTTTGAGGCTATCAAGAAATTCTTTGCGCTTCCGCGCGAGGATAAGATGGAGGTGCATCTGCACAAGAACGCTGCGCTGAGAGGCTACGAGCCGCTTTTCGAGACGAACCTTGAAGGTGCTGGGCGAGGCGGTACGTTCTCTCCTGTCCAGGACAAAAACATAAAGCCTAGACCCATGCGCTAATTTTACCAATCAACAGATATGAAAGAAGCCTTCCTCATCGGCCAAGACGCCTCCGAGCCCGAACAATCCGCGCCCCTTCTCCCGCCCCCCTCAACCACAGCCCTAAACTCCTGGCCTAGCGCATACCCTGAGTTCCGCCCCGCTGTATACCGCTACTACGCGCAAGCCATGGCCCTCGCGCGCAAACTCATCCGCACCTTCGCGCTCGCCCTCGATCTCCCTGAAACCTACTTCGACGCCATGACCTCCTTTCCCATGATCCACTTCCGCATGCTACACTACCCGCCCCAGGAGGCCGTAGACGCACGAAACATCGGCATCGGCGCGCACACCGACTACACCTTCTTCACGCTCGTCCAGCAAGAACACATATCAGGCTTGCAAGTCTTGAACGCGAACGGCATATGGGTGGATGCGAAGCCCATCCCCGGCACATACGTAGTTAATGTGGGCGACTTTTTTGCCCGCGTGACGAACAACAGGTTTACGTCTACGGTACATAGAGTGCTGAATCTCACTGGGGAAGAGAGGTATTCGATGCCTTTTTTCTTTGCACCGAATCCCGAGGCCGTAGTGGAGGTTGTGCCAAGTTGTCGCGGGGAGGGCGAGGAGGAGAAGAAGGGGATTGTGGCAGGGGAGTATTTTATGGAGAGGTTGAGGGCGGCGCGGTGGAGGCATCCGAGTAATCAGGGGAAGCCGCCGCCGAAGGTGTTGGATGTGGCGACTGGGGAGGTTGTGTTGCAGGCGTGAGGGGAGAGGGTGGTGTGTGATGTGTGGTGCTTTGGATGTAGTTCGTTAATGTGACTTCACCGTACCGTCTACTTCGGTGCTTTATAACTTGTGGATCCAAGTTATTATGTGTTACGCCATGACTAGTGATACAAAGTTCAAATATTGGCGAGATCATAGTGTGAGTTATTCCAGGATGCGTAAAGAATCAAGCTAGCAGCTTGAGGACGAACGTTACTCTGTGTTATCCCACGCATAGCAATGCAGAATTCGAATATTGGAAAGATCCGGGGTGGGTAGCAAGTTACTCTGTGTTACCCCACGACTAGCATTCCGGAGTTGAAATATGGGCAAAATTGCAGATGAGATGCTCCAGGACACGTACACAAGCTGTCAGTTCATTCGAGAGCCTAAGCTACTATATGTTACCCCAAGATGAGCAATACAGAGTTCGAATATTAGAGGGATTTCTAGTTGAGTCGCCCCAGGATGGGTACACAATCAAGAAAGCAGCTGCAGAAAGCAACATACTCTGTGTTACCCCACGATAAGCAATAAATAGGCCGAAATTCAGCAAAATTCCCGGTGAATTACCCCAGGATGCATTCTAAAGCAGACAGCGCCAAACGGGCATCGGCCACGCACATGACAAGATACGAAGCCCTCATGTTGCACCAAGGTACATTATACAGTCCTATATCTCCCATAGCACGCTGATATGTTTCACTGGACGCAGGCGCGAAAAAGAGCGCAGTGTTTACCGCCAAGCGTTGCCCGTTTGCACGCACAGTCGTCACTATAAGAGCTCGCCGCTGCGCCCGCACTCTCTCGACCCCGCCTCGATCTTCATGGTCGTCAACGACCCCTGACCTTGCTCTTGCATCACACACCTCTCTCGCTGCATCCGCTCACGTCGCGTACACCGTCAGCTTCAGCTCCACACCCGCGCGCACCGCATCCACACCCGCGACCGCAATGGCACCTCTATCGACTACCCCGCAGATCCTCGAGGCGTTTCAGGAACACAGCAAGCGCGAATTTCCCGAGGAGCTCGCGTTATTCCAAGCGGAGATTGATAAGATCATGACCCCGTCCTCGCTTCCAACTCAACACTACGGCCGGGACATTTCGGACGACCCCAACGGTCCAAAGCCCGAATACAAGAATTGAGTCAGGACGACCCAGGTGGAAGGTATGATGTCGTACATGGTTCTTGAGATTGGATTCTACAAGAACACGGAAGCGTCCGGTCGGAAGAAGAAGGGGAGGAAGGACAAGTTGTGCGCATTCCTTTATAATGACGCGCATGGCCTCACCATTCACTTCTGCCGGGAGTTCTGCCAAGGGTGGGCGAGTGGCTTCGAACGCCTAACGACCACGACCGCTGTCAATGACATGACCGACCGCAATCTTGTTACGCTCTTCCCGCTCTGGAAAGGCATTCACCACATGGACGAGGAGAAGTAATATGCCAGCCTCGTCCGCACCCACGGCCATGTACATGTTCGTCGTCCGCGGCCTGCTCAAGGAAATGAGCGGCGGCAAGGTAGATCGCAGGGAAGCCTGGGAGGATGCGGTCAAGCCGTGGGCTGCCTATACTAAACGTAAGTACCATATGGAAGTTGCCGCAGGCTTGGTTATGGCTGGTAGGTCGCACTGGCACACGGGGCTCATTCTGTGCCTCCATCGGATAACGCCTCACCCGCGCGCAGACCAACGCGCGCATCTGCAGCAGCTCCTCCTTTAAGTAGATAGCAGAATCATATCCTGCATCGACTAGTTTGCCGTTCCCGGCTTCTCCAAGCCACGGCATAACGCAACACTACACTCTCGCTATAGCCGTTCGCAGGGCTCCTGTTACTCAGGTCAAGTGATACAACCACCGAACGTTAATCGTGAGCTTCGTTGTGTACAGCCAGCCTTCAGCTTTACGCGAGAGCGCGATCTTGTATGACTCTCCGGCCTCTAACTCCACTTCTGTGATGGACGGCGGGATTGGCGGATGTGGTTTTATAGGTGTGTATGAGCATCGCTAGAGCTCTTCGAGGATCGAAGAGTGGAACGTGGAACGCGGTTATACATAACGGGTGGCTGCACCAATACGCTTTCAAGACGATTGCGAGGGTCTTGTGTTGGATCTTCTCGACAGAGTCCGAACATGCGCTTCAGTTAGTCTCATTTTGTCACAAAGGGCAGGAGCTTCGCAATGACTTTTGTATACAGTTTCCTTTCGTTTTGGAGATTTTACAACTTCCCAGATCCCTGCGTTTCCAGCCTCGTCATACATACGCTATAATACAGAAAACCGCAGCCCTCATATACTAAAACAACTGTGATGTGAGGGAGCGAAAGTAGTAAGACAGATACCCGACCCTTCAAGACAAGAGCGAGGGGTAAGAAGGAAAGACATAGGGGAGGAGAGACCCAAACGCCGTCGCTAATGAAATCCAAAATCGCACGGTAGGTGCGACGAGGGAGGAAAAGAAAGGCCATAAGATACCTCCATTCAATCATCCTTTGCATGCGGACCACCATTCTTCTTGAACAGGTCGTGGCCCTGGAGGATGGCCTCGCGGTCTTTGCGCATGCCTTCTAGCACTCCAACGAGGCCGCCTTCGCGCATGCGCTCCAGCACGACCTTCATGCCTTCCCGAGCGTTCGGCTGGCTCCTCAGTGTGCGCGTGAGCCCGATCTTCTCGATGTTCCGCTGCAGTGTCGCCGTGCCCCAGCTGCGCAAGAAGCCCATCTTCTGCGGCTGTTCTTCGTCGGACGAAGAAAACGTGCCTTCCTGCGCAGCCTGTCGCTTCTTCCGCCATGTCTCGCCCACGTGGGAGTGCAACGTGACTGAGCTCTCCACGTCGGTCGTCTCGCCGTTCAAATCAACACCGACCTTCGCGCCAGCGCCGCTGCCTCCGAAGTTGAGGAAGCCGTGGCGACGGGCCGCGCCCTCCATGCCTTGGAAGAGCTTGGCCTCATCGGAGACGTGCGGCACAGGCCGGCGGAAGACTTGTCGTTCAATGACGGAGAGCACGCCTGTAAACTCCAAGTTCTGACACTCGCTGTCCATCCATCCTTCGTTGATGTCCACGACTGATTTCTCGAGGATGTATGTTTGTGATTCGCCGGATGCCGACGCGCCGAGCAGCGAGCGCGGGAGCAGCTTGACGACGGCGGAGGGTAGCTTCGAGCGCTTCAGATGCAGGCGGACGGTCGTCAGGCGCTGGGTCTCCGGGTCGAAGTACCGCGAGATGGTGTCGGTGGAGAGCACGTGCGTGGAGTAGGGGTTCGGATAGCGGAGGAAGTAGGCGAGGGTGACGGCGGGGAAAGGGTAAGAGTACGTGTCCTTGGAGGAGTAGAATTTGACCATGTTGGCTCTTGTTGTCGTACGTTCTTGCTTGGTATGGTTGGGCTGTTTGGTATTGTTGTTGGTGTCCGAGAGGATGGAGGTAAGGAGCTCTATGGCAACCTAAAAGCGCGTGATGTTGTGTGTGCGACGAACTCGCATGGTCGTGTGCATCCAATTGCGACGAGCAATTGAATGAAACGGTGAACCGGGTACGGGGAAGAGGTAAGGTGCTGGTGGTGTGAGGCTAGGCCGTCGATGAGCTCAGAGCTCCTCATGAGATTTTGCCACGGCCGAGAATGTCGCCGGTTCGCGATGCCGACGGCGTGGCTGTGACATGTGGCGCACCGGGCGGGGCAGGCGCGGGGCGGGGCGTTCCTTCCACGGTGGAATGTTGACTCAGTCCCATATCCCATACAAATTTATATTATTGCTCAATTCGCGATTACTTTCCTCCGTCCTCGTGCCTAGAAAAGCCGTCCTGAACCTACCCACTCCCCAACAATAGCCATTCGAACTCCACCAAGCACCATTGCACCCTCACATCATGACAGAGCCTGAGCCGCCCGCCGTCGCGAAGCTCAGTCTTGCCGAGACTGCGACCGAGCCAGTCAAAGGCAAGAAGGAGCAAGAGATCAACCCTTGGGACGTTCAAGCCGCGACGGACGAGCAGGGCAACGTCTTGGAGTTTGATTACCACGCCATCTCACAGAAATGGGCTACCAAGCTCATTGACGACGAGCTTCTCGCACGCTTCGAACGCGTTACGGGCCACAAGCCCCACCGTTGGTTGCGAAGACGCCTCTTCTTCTCTCACCGCGACCTCGAACAGATCCTCGACACATATGAGAAAGAAGGCACCTTCCTGTTGTACACCGGGCGTGGACCTTCCAGTGACTCTATGCACATCGGTCACACGATCCCGTTCGAGTTCACCAAGTGGTTACAGGACGTGTTTGACGTACCTCTCGTCATCATGTTGACCGATGACGAGAAGTTCCTGTTCAAGAAAGGGCTCACACTGAAGCAAGTGCGCGCATTTGCGCGCCAGAACGCCAGAGACATCATCGCCATTGGCTTCGACCCGAAGAAGACCTTCATATACATCGACTCCGACTTCTTTTACGACGGCTACGGCAAACACTTCATGCACAACGTGCGAGAATTCGAACACCTCATCACGAACAACCAGGTCCGCGGCGCCTTTGGCTTCGACGGTTCCACAAACGTCGGCAGCAACTCCTTCCCTGCGGTACAATGTGTAGCCGCTTTCGCAAGTTCATACCCATTCATCTTCGGCCTCGATCACAAGGCAGAGGACCGCTACGCCAAGCTCGCCGCGATACCGTGTCTCATTCCCTGCGCCATCGACCAAGACCCCTACTTCCGCATCTTGCGCGAAAACTGCTCCCGCATGCCGCTTCCCTCACCGAAGCCTGCGCTCATCCACTCCAAATTCCTTACCGCGCTTCAAGGCGCAGGCGGCAAGATGAGTGCGTCGGATCCGAATTCCGCAATCTACATGTCGGACACGCCGAACCAGATCAAGAAGAAGATCAACAGCCATGCGTTCAGCGGCGGCCAGGAGACAAAGGAACTACACGAAGAGCTGGGCGGAAATCCCGACATCGACGTGCCCTACCAGTACATCGCATACTTTGAAGACGACGATGAGAGGCTCGTTCAGCTTGCCGAGGGCTATCGCAAAGGCACAGTGCTCACCGGCGAAATGAAGAAGCAGTGCGTCGAGATGATGCAAGCATACGTGAAGCGTTTCCAGGAAGCACGAGCGAAGGTCACAGATGAGATCTACGAGGAGTTCCTGCGGCCACGGAAATTGGAGTGGGCAGGGAACCCCAAGGTGGAGAGGAAGGAGGTAACGGAGCCAGCCAAAGAAGGTGCTGCGGAGGGCGCAAAGATGGGCGAGGACGGCAAGCCGTTGACAAAGAACCAGCTAAAGAAGCTGTTAAAGGAGCAGGAGACGGAGCGGAAGAAGCAGGAGAAAGCCGCGGCGAAGGCGGCGAAAGAAGCCGCGCAGTAGGTAGAGGGAGGACAGGTGTCGTAAGGTGCATCTTACATAGATAAGCAGAAGACTTTTACAATTTTATTACACATAATACCAGGCAAAACTTTACCTTAACCAATACTTCGTCGCGTCTAAGTAGATGTCTAAAGAGAAAATTAACATTAGGTAACAAGCCTAATGAAAAGGCAAAAAAGAAGGTAGGAGTTATTTTATAGACGTGTTCCTGAAACATCTGGAAAGGCATTGTTTAAGGTCGGTCTGCACGACCAGACTGCGGATCGAACCTAGTACCTTACGCACTGGTGACTCTCATGTTGTTACCGTTAGGATACAACATATGAGCCGCACAGCGCGTTCGATCTAATGGATTCTAGTTCAAATTCAATTACATATACTACTAGAAATTATACGCCTGCTAAAGATTGGCGATTTCGTACGCGTGTGTTTGCTGGTTGGTATACAGAGGTGTAAACAGTGCGGTGGCCACTCACGTTTAAAAGGCAGGCGCGAAAATGCTAAGGTTGGGTCGTGCCTTCCACTTACGAGTTTGACCGCTCCTAAGAGAGCGTTAACAGCTCCTTTACGGCGTGGCTTGTCGCAGCACTAAGTGCATTCGTTCTATACTAGCTAACTAAGAACAGTAGTGGCAGAGAGGACTTGCGTGCTCTCTCACATATTGCAAGCTACTATGCGCCTTACTCATTAATATAACATGAGGCAATCACATAGAGACAACAGAACAACAAGCTATACTGCTCCAATATGCCTGCGCGCACAAGAGTACCACAATACTACTACCAGAAGGAGCCTGATGCTTGTGCTCCTGGGCGCAGAGTCAGCGTATATATATATTTTAATCGTGAAGTGCGTTGCTCATCCCGGCCTAACTTAATAGACTAAGCGGTGGAGATAGTACTTATGGTAGATGCTGCACGCCGGTGCATAGATGGGACAATTGCACGAAGGCAGTGCCTTGTGTGGACGGGCAGTAGAGCGATGTATCCTCATCACGCATGTAATACCAACCAAAAGTTTACATCGACTAAAGCCGTCCTCACGCCAGGTTACTTTCATCAGCAGCCCGCTCGCAAAATATTTCCATCCTGTCTTGAGTGCAGATCTGGCCCCCAGTTTGCTCATGGGTGCGACCCTATGATCTATAATACAGTGTCGCCTGGACAGTCATGACTCCTTAACTTAATGCCCGTCTCCACATATCCCGCCGCTGCTCTATCGTGCCTCTCATGTAGCACGCAAGGCAAAGCGTGCCGAATACATGTCACGATGCGGTCCGTTCATGGCCGCCGGCTGGTAACTACGGGGCGACTTGGCTACTAGGAATGGGTATGTGCGAGTCATTTGCCGTCGTAACCAGGGTCCTGGGGATAACTCGAACGTGTTTGCAGAAGTGGAGTAGAGATAATTTCCTTGAGCGCCAGTAAACATACCGAGGGTTAAAATAGGCAGGGAGTGCAGGAAGTGCGTAGCAGGATTAAGGGGTGGTGAGTTAGCGGATATCAGGTTCGGTTTGATTCAAGGGTCTGGGATGGTTCTGTGAAATCTGATTAGATGTGCGATTTCTATGTTTTTGGTTTAGGAGCAGTCAGGAGTGGGTGCAAGAAATGTCACCTAGGCTTCATTCCGCGTCTGGTGCCTAGATAGTTCCGGCGGCCCCACAGTGGAATTTTTGTTACTCACCAATCGTATTGATTCATGGCAGAGACTTCGTTGTGCGTGTGGCGAGATTCTAGTCGTAGGAATATCTCTGCCCTAACTATGTTGAAGTAAGTTTGCTATTCAATTATGAAGTACAAGAAGTATTCATAATATCCCAAATAATTTAATCTGTTGATCAGAAAACCCATCGACTAGGTGAAGAATAGAGTCCATCCCTGCAGTTAACACTGTACCTCGGTATAATTATGTAAGAACCTGTATGTGGACGTCCCTGTATCTCATAGTCCTTACATTTGAAGTCAGGGGTGAACTGCTTTTGAGGGTCTTAGAGACGATGTGCTCAGCCAATCGCACGTTACGCAGTCGCTCGCTCCCCCTTGTTGAGATCTGAACACACGTTGGCAGTATTGGTCACTGAAGTCCCATGTGTTTCGTTGCTCTGTGCAGACCATTGAAATTCCGAATTGAAGGTTGTCCTGGTAAAACTCTTTCGCTTCGGTGAGATATCTGCTACGCTCGTCCAACGGACCGCCGGGAATACAGCGTGTTTGATCCGTGCGTGCGAACCGCAGATTGCAATTCGGACTGCTAAGCTCGCGTAAGTTGACGGAACTACGTTTTGGGGAAAGCTTACCAATGCAATCTACCATCGAGGAGCATTTGTGTTCGTAATGGTCTATTAGAACATCCGAGGCAGTCGTCCTCGCGATCTCTGTTCTCTACCCATCCAGAGTCGCCTTCTGACACAATGACAGCCATTATCAAAGTGGTTCCTGGTTCGAGGGGTTCTTACGGTTGAATATAACTGTTCGGCCGATTGGTGTCGAACACACAATTGTCAACAATCAAATATACTTCCAAATCTCGATCTTCGAACGGCCAATTTGTCAAATTAGGTAAATTAAGTCTAAAATAAAAATTTAACTAGGAAATTTAATAAATTTAGTAGTATTATTTAGTTATAGAAGCGAGCGGGTGTTACTATAAAAGTATATTTATTTAAAGTTATTAATTAGCTATAACTTATTACTAGTATTACGCTTAGGTCTCTTAGCTATCTTATTACGTACTTAACGCGCTATTTTATTATTATTACCTATTTATTAGTATACTTTTATTAATATTTTAGCTATTATAGTTAACTTATCGCGTACTTTTTACTACTTTTACTTACCTTATACGCTTACTAATAGCCTAAGATACCCCCTAAACGCGCTATTAATAATACTACACGCGCTAGAGTACGCGCTAATAGCGCTATAAAGGTAATAAATAAAGGTAAAGGTCGTGGTAATCGTTAGAAAGTACGCACTTAGTAAGCTATTAAAAGTAACTTACTACTAATTAATACTACTAGTTAGTTAATAAAGCTCCTATTACCTTAATTATTACTATTATAAGTAGCTAGCTAGCTAGCTATGCCTATCGAAGATCTGCTTATTAGCTAGATTATAAATATCTTATAGTAGATATAGGAGCTATAGTTACTAGAGTTATAAATATTATTAATGTTATTATTAGCGTTAAAGGTAGCTATAGAGGCTTTAATTATAAAGAATAATAATATTATTAGTAATAGCTTTAATAGGTGCTTTACGGATAATTATAATAATATTAATTAAAAAAGCTAGCTTAGTACTAGGTACTATAGTATACTCTTATTAGTAAAAAGAGCTATGTCTTTAAGTATAACTATTATATTACATTAAAGTAAAGTCCTATATAAATTATAGCTAATAAGCCTAAGCGTACCTTTTTTGTATACTACTTTTGTCACTATAACGCGCTAACGAGCAGCATAATTAAGGTAATAGATACTATAAGCTCTATAGTAAAGCACCTAGGTTATTAAAGGCGTAGCTATAGCCTAACTAAGCGCAGGAAGCAGCTACTATACCTATTAAATAATTAGTTAATTATTTTTAATATAATAAAAAAGGGCGTACCTATTATATAAGCCATAATTAATAAGCTAAATAATTTTAATATTTAAGACTTTCAGCTCGCTACTATATAATAGCTTATTAAAAATAACTATTTATTACGTAAATTTAAGACTAAGAGCTTTTAGCGTATACTATAGTTTACTAATCTTATAATAGTTTAAGTATTATAAATAAGCTATAATAGCGTATTAAGATTTATATTATAACTCTATAACTATTTTATTTGTATTATTAAAGTACAATTAGTAACTATAAGTGGTAAGGTATATATTAGTTTTAATAATTAAATTGTAAATAGTAATGAGCATAACTTCTTTAGTGTTATTACTTACTATATTAATACTATAGGTAAGATTTAAGACTTACTTATCGCGCTATTATAGCTTGCTAGTGTGTATAGTGGTAAGAGAATAGGCAAATATATTAATAAAGCATTATAAGCGTTTAATGTAATAATAAAGAAGCTAGGTTACTTTATATTAAATAACGCTATAAGTAATAATATAGTAGTAAAATACTTAGGTAAATAGTATAAATTTACTATTACTTAATGCCGTCTTCGTTATAATTACTATACTATTAACTTTATTAGCTAAACTATTATGTTTAGTAAGGATAAAGATGTAATGGGCTACGCCCAGTTATTGCCTCGGATCCTTGACCCTCGGTTATGCAAACCCTAGATATATAAGTTTAATGCTTAAAGCTTAACTTTAGACTCTTTATTAAATTTATAAGTATTTTTCTAGCACCTTTAGCTCCTTAAGCACCTAGCCCCTTACATTAAATTTAATTACTTTTACTTATTACGGGATAAGTAGATTTTAAATATAATTATAAACTAAAGCTATAAAGCAGCACACGAAGTTAAAAGACTCATATAGATAAATATTATAAAGGTAACGCCTAGACCTACGAGGAGATAGAACTCTCCCTAGTAAGTAATTAAAAAAAGTCTTAATAAACACTTAACGCTAGCAAGACTATCTTTACTAAATAAAAAAGTTATAGAAATAAGAATAGGACCTTTTACTAAAAGTCTACGTCTTAGCGCGAATAATTATACGTAGTAAGCTATTAGCTTATAAAAAAGTAATAACTAAGAAAATAAAAGGATAGCCTCCCTATTTATAACTAAACTCTAGGTATTAGGAGTTAACAAGAATAAAATCTAATAATTCTTAAATAAGGTTAAAGCACTTATTAACCTCTAAGATACCTTTTAGACTTTACTATAAAAAGTAAAAGGACTAACTAAAGAAATAGTAAGGGAGCGCTAAGAACTCCTAATAATATAATAATATTTTTAAGAGATAGGAGGTATAAATTAGCTATTAAAAGTAGACTAATAAATAGAGCTACTAAAGAGATTAATAGTAGAGCTTATTTTAAACTAAGAAAGAAGCTATCGCCTTAAAATTCTTAACTTAGCTTACTTTAATAGTAAATAACAGGATTACTACTATTTTAAAATAGTAACATGTTTTATAAGCGAGCGGCCCAAACAAGCGAGCGGCCCACCCCACCAACTTTTTGCAGCACATAAACTTCTACCTACTATGGCGCCCCTAATTCAGGCCCAACTAGCCTCTGCTAAGTCTAATATACACCTTACAATCTTAGCTATTAATTAAAACTAAATTTAGTCTGTAAGAGGTGTAGCATATATATTTACTATCTCTTAAATAACGCTCTAACGCTAACGCGCTAGAATTGCTACGCAACGCGATTACTAGCCTAAATTAAAAAAGCTTACTAAAATAGAAGAAGAGGTAATTATTAGGTATATACTTGACCTAGATTCGCGAGGATTTCTGCCTACGCTAAGTGCTATGCAAGATATGGCGGATAAGCTACTTACTAAGCGAGGCGCTAGACAGGTTGGCAAGTAGTGGTTACGCAACTTTATTAAGCGAACAGATTATCTTACTACACGATTTAATTAACTGTATAATTGGCAGAGAGCTCTGTGTGAGGATCTAAATACTATTAGAGTTTAGTTTGAGCTTATAGCGCGCATAAAGGCTACCTATAGTATCTATAATAAGGATACCTACAACTTCGACGAGACTAGTTTTATAATAGGCAAGATATTATCTTAGCTTGTTATTATAGGCTTAAAGAGACGCGGCAGGCTAAAGGCTATCTAGCTAGGCAATTGTGGGTAAACTATAGTAATCTATAGAATTAGCGCTACTGGCTAGGCGATCCCGCCCTTTATTATCTTCGCTAGCTAGTATTACCTCTCTGCCTAGTACTAGGACGATAATATACCGCGCAACTAGGCTTTCGCTATTAGCGATAATAGCTAGACTACTAATAAGCTTAAAGTAGAGTAGCTAAGGCACTTTATTAAGTATATAGTAAAGTATAGGGTAGGCGCGCGCTAGCTACTTATACTTAATAGCTATAAAAGCTATAACTTGCTCGAATTTTAAGAGCTCTGTAAGGAGAATAATATTTATACTCTCTATATACTACTATATTTGTCGCACCTCCTATAGCTACTTAATATTAGCTACTTTTTGCCATTAAAGCGCGCGTATAGCCGCTAGATTAAGAGCCTAATGCGCGACTATATTAACTACATTACGAAGCTAGAGTTCCTACTAGCCTTCTACGTAGCCTATAAGTAATTAATTATAAAGGAAAATATCTGCGCAAGCTTTCGAGGCGCTAGCCTAGTCCTATACAACCTAGAGGCAGTAATATTAAAGCTTAATATTAAGCTTCGTACGCCAACGCTGCCTCTACCAAAGGTTACCCTTTAAGAAGCTAAAACACTAAGCAACGCGCGCGAGCTAGAGGCTTAATTAATATTAATTTATAATAGGATTTAAAGGTATAAAAGCTTATTACCTACTTCTATTATTATAGCGCTTAATTAGCTTAAAAAGGGCGCTAAGGTAATAGCTTACGAAAGTACGCTTATGCGCGATCAGATCGCGAGGCTTAAGAAGGCTAATAAGGCCGCTATAACGCGTAAATAGCGCAAAAAGAAGCGGATCTAGAGGCAGGGTATCTTAATAAAGGCAGAAGCAGAGAAGATTATCGCTTAAAAGGATGTTAAGCAGCAGATAGAGGTAGAAATACGTTAAGATAAGGCGCAATTAGGTGCTAATTGGCAGGCTTTAACACGCTATAGCCGCTGCAAGAAGACTGGCTATAACATGCAAATATGCAAGAACGATATTATAGATACTATTTAATCTAGTATAGCAATTATATACTATTATCTTATTATGTTGTTAAGATAGGTTGCTGTAAAGGTATAAAAAGTTGGTGGGGTGGGCCGCTCGCTTGTATGGGCCGCTCGCTTATAAAACACGTTAATATAATATAAGCTCTTAGAGGATAGGGACTACTTTAGAAATATATTTAGATATATTATTAGTTAATTAACAGAACGTGTAGCGATAGTAAGAATTATATATTTAAACTACTACCTAGGGTGCACTAAAGCTAACCTCTAAAAGCTACTAGACTATAACTTTTATAATTATTTAGTAGAAGAAATCGCTCGTAACTACTTACTTATAATATAATAAAAGAACTAGAAGCTTCGTGACTTTAACCTTAACTTTAATAACTATGCTATAGAAGCTAAGAAGCATAGTTAAGAAATTTTAAAAAACTTATATTTTTAAAGCCTCTATAAGGACTTATAGGACTAAATAGTTATAGTAAATATAAATAATAATTAGGACCTGTAAGAGGTCTAAAAAAAAGTTAATAAAGTAAAAGAAAATCTCTTTTAAAATATATTATAGCTACTAAAGTTTTCTACTAAGAACAGGGCGCTAGACAAAATAGATTAGGAACTCACCTAAGCTAACCCTAAAAGGATGTCTAGCCGACGAAGCCAAGATAAAAGATACTAAGTGATAGACGGAGCCACAGGATATAAGTCTAGTAATACTTAGAAACAAGCCACGTAGGTGTCGCACGAGGTAATAGAAACCTATAAAAAGAATAGTTCATATTTTTATTATAGAAATACAGGACATCGCGTAAAGTAGTATAAACTTTTATTTATAATAAAGCTAGTATAAGTTCGCGCCGCTGCACTCGCTACTAAAAAATTCTTTAATAAAGAATAAAATATAGCCTTTACTAATTTAGAAAACTAAGTCTTCTTAGTAATAGTTGCCGCCAGAAGGTAGAAGTAGGAAAAAAGAAAAAAATAAGTTTTAATAACCTTTAAAGACTATAGCTAGACTTAATACTAATAATAGTATACTTACTTATTAATAACATTATATTTATATTAGTGATAATTAATTTGGGTTATTTAACCTTTAAATTTATATTAGAAAAACTTATAACGAAAGCCTACTTACAGCGCAAAAACCTACCCTATTTATAAGAGGTTATTAGTATTAGAGGCATGCGACTCTTCGTACGTAAAGTAGTCTAATTAGAAATAAATATTAATAGCTATATAAAACTAATATAGCTATATATCTTACCTAATAACAGGTTGTACGACCTAATCCTTGGCCTAACCTAAATAAAAAAAATAGGGTTAAACTAGCCTTAGCGAAGAAATTAATTTAGATTAGAAGTTTAGGCACCTATATTTATAATTAAAAAGGTAAAAAACTATTAATAAAGCCTTAAGGGATATTAGCTATAGCCTTTATAGCCTTAAATTAGCGTAATTAACGCCTAAGAAATAGGGCTAAAGTATTTTCTATATTAATAAAAAATATATAGAAGGCGTTAACCCGAAAGCTAAAGGTAAATTTATAAAAGTTACTACTTAAAGCTTTTAAGGACTTATAGCGTATCTTTTATAAGGAATAAGCTAACAAGCTCCCCCTATACTATAGACCTAAAGTAGATCTTTCTATCCCTCTCGTAGAAAAAGATAATAAGACCCTAAAGATCCCTTATAGCCCTTTATTTAATATATCTCGCAAAGAGTTACTCGTCCTTTAAAAAAAGCTTATTAAATACTTAAATAAAAGCTTTATTTAAGTAGAGTTCCCCCCCCAGATTTGACCCAACCCTAGATTTAACCCAGTAAAAGCATGCGACGCGCATGCATCACGCGTTATCCCCACTAATACCTCCCTAAACACTAAAAAAATAATCAAATCGCGAAATTCAAATACAGAAGGCTTTATATACCTTTTAAAATAAAGATTTTTCTTCTCTAAATTCTGCTATAGACTTCTTTAAAGTTTCGCAACGCACCTTACACCGCAGGCATTATGGCAGCTTAACGCAGTCTACAAGCCACGAAATAACTTAGATCCTATTAAACGCGGAAGAAAAGTCTCTTATATAATAGATTAAGAACTATACTATTACTAGAACCTAAATTACCTACTTAATGCTAAAGGAGCTTACCTTTCTTATATAGGCCGCACGCGTTACGCACGCGTTATAACTAGCCCTTCCTCTATAATTACTCTCCTATATTAATAATAAATAGATTACACGTTTCTAAAAGAGGAACCCTAAAATAGAAGGGGTATTTACTAGGCATCTTAAGTATTCACGAAAGGAAGGAGCATCCTACACGCGTGTAGAGCGCTAGTTTAACGCAGTAGCTTTAAAAATAGAGGAGCATGCGTACCTCCCTTCGGATATATAGAATATAGATAAGTTAGGATTTAGTGTTAGTGAGGAGCAGATTATGAAGGTATTAGTGTATCTTAATACTACTTAAAAGGACAAAGTAATTACTAAGAAGTAAGAATAAGTTATAGATATTAAGTGCATTAATGCTACAGGCAAAGCGCTAGCTTCCCTCCTAATCTTTAAAAGAAATAATATTAACACACGATAGATTAATAAGCAATCGCCTCTAGGGTGGCATTTTGCTACTAGTAAGAATAGCTAGACATTAAATAACCTGGGTCTAGAATGGCTAAAGAGAGTATTTAATCTATTAACCCGCGACAAGGCTACAGGGCGCTAGCGTTTACTTATTGCGAATAGATATAAAAGTTATATACGCGCAGATTTTATCGCCTACTATATAAGAAATTAGATTAATTTTTTAATTATGCCTGCTTATTGCTCGCATATACTCTAACCTCTTAATCTTAGCATCTTTTTAGCGTTTAAACGGTATTACTCCTGTGAGACGCATGTAATATCCTAGCTTAGCTTATAGCGTATCCCGCGATTAGAGTAGATAGAATTGCTATCCTACGCACGAGAGAAGGCAATATTAAAGAAAAATATACTTAGTAGATAGCGTGCTACTAGCTTATAGCCTACGTTACTTATACGCGTCCTTAGTAACCTGCCTCGCAAGTTACCCCTACTATTACCTATCCTAGCTATACTATAATAAGCAACTAATCTAGATCTCTCTCTACTATAGAGCTCTTTTCTAGAGCTAGTAGAACTACTAAGATTAAATAAGTAATTTATAAAGTCGCTTTGCAAGGATCCCGTAGTCCTCTTGCCAGTAAAACGCTACGCAGAGTGGATAACACGCCTCTATAAAATATAGAATACTATAATAGCTATTTAAGCTAAGTAGATTACAGATTAGTCTAAGCTTCTTTAGAAGTAAAAGAAGGCTAAGAAAGGAAAAAGAGTTTAACTAGAAGGTTAATTAATTTATATAATAATAGAAGTGTTATAGATCGCCCGCGAGGAGGAGGCAAAGCTAATAATAAAATAAGTAAGAAGGCGCCCACGAAAGGTTATAGTACTAGAAGAAGATAGTTAGGAGGAAGCGGAAGGTTCGGATTATTTAGTAGATAGTTTATTAGAGGGGCTAGCAAAGCGCACGCGACGCGTAATGCAATCGCGTGCGTAGAGTTAATTTTGCTAGGTTAAATCTAGGGTTGGGTTAAATCTGGGGGGGAGACTCTAAGTAAGTCTAGCGCCACTACCTTAGTATTATTTACTAAAAAACCTAGTAGAGGACTACGCTTCTACGTTAATTATTAAGCCTTAAATACTATCTTAAAAAAGGACTAGTATCTTTTACTAGAGTCCCCCCCCCAGATTTAACCCAACCCCAGATTTAACCCAACCCCAGATTTAACCCAGTAAAAGCACGCGACGCGCATGCATCACGCGTTATCCCCACTAATGTCTCCCTAAATACCAAAAAGACAATCAAATCGCGAAATTTAAATATAGAAGGCTTTATATACCTTTTAAAATAAAGATTTTTCTTCTCTAAATTCTGCTACAGACTTCTTTAAAGTTTCGCGACGTACCTTACACTATAGGCATCACGGCGGCTTAACGCAGTCTATAAGCCACGAAATGGCTTAGATCCTATTAAACACGGAAGAAAAGACTCTTGTACAATAGATTAAGAACTACACTATTACTAGAACCTAAATTACCTACTTAATACTAAAGGAGCTTGCCCTCCTTATGCGGGCCGCACGCGTTATATACGCGTTATAACTAGCCCCTTCTTTATAATTACTCTCCTATATTAATAATAAATAGATTACACGTTTCTAAAAAAGGATCTCTAAAATAGAAGGGGTATTTACTAGGCATCTTAAGCATTTACAAAAGGAAGGAGCATCCTACGCGCGTGTAGAGCGCTAGTTCAACGTAATAGCTTTAAAAATAGAGGAGCATGCGTACCTCCCTTTAGATATATAGAATATAGATAAGTTAGGATTCGGTGTTAGTGAGGAGCAGATTATAAAGGTATTAGTGTACCTTAATACTACTTAAAAGGATAAAGTAATTACTAGGAAGTAAGAATAGGTTATAGATATTAAGTACATTAATACTATAGGCGAAGCGCTAGCTCCCCTTTTAATTTTTAAAAGAAATAATATTAACATACAATAGATTAATAAGCAATCGCCTCTAGGGTGGCATTTTACTACTAGTAAGAATAGCTAGACATTAAATAACCTAGGTCTAGAATGGCTAAAGAGAGTATTTAATCTATTAACCCGTAATAAGGCTACGGGGCGCTAGCGTTTACTTATCGCAGATAGACATAGAAGTTATATACGCGCAGATTTTATCGCCTACTACATAAGAAATTAGATTAATTTTCTAAATATACCTGCTTATTACTTATATATACTCTAACCTCTTGATCTTAGCATCTTTTTAGCGTTTAAATAGTATTACTCCTGTAAGACGCATGCAATATCCTAGCTTAGCTTATAGCGTATCCTATAATTAGAGTAGATAGAATTGCTATCCTGCGTACGAGAGAAGGTAATATTAAAAAAAAACATACTTAGTAGATAGCGTGCTACTAGCTTATAGCCTGCGTTACCTATACGCGTCCTTAGTAACCTGCCTCGCAAGTTGCCCCCGCTATTACCTATCCTAGCTACACTATAACAAGCAACTAATTTAGATCTCTCTTTACTATAGAGCTCTCCTCCAGAGCTAGTAGAACTACTAAGATTAAATAAGTAATTTATAGAGTTGCTTCGCAAGAATCCCGCAGTCCTTTCGCCAGTAAAACGCTACGTAGAGCGGATAACACGCCTCTACGAAATACAGAATACTATAATAGCTATTTAAGTTAAGTAGATTATAGATTAGTCTAAGCTTCTTTAGAAGCAAAAGAAGGCTAAGAAAGGAAAAAGAGTTTAACTAAAAGGTTAATTAATCTACACAATAACGGAAGTGTTGCAGATCGCCCGCGAGGAGGAGGCAAAGCTAACAACAAAACAAGTAAGAGGGCGCCTATAAAAGGTTATAGTACTAGAAAAAGATAGTCAGGAGGAAGCGGAAGGTTTAGATTATTTAGTAGATAGTTTATTAGAGGGGCTGGCAAAGCGCACGCGACGCGCAATGCGATCGCGTGCGCAGAGTTAATTTTGCTGGGTTAAATCTGGGGTTGGGTTAAATCTAGGGGGGAGACTCTATTAATTAGTAAGACCCTTTAGCTCCTCGCGAAGGCTAAATAGTTTAGTAAACTTAATATAATTTAAGCCTTTTATAAGCTTTAAATAGTAAAAGGCGAGGAATAAAAGACGGCGTTTAGAACCTAATTTAGTCTTTATAAGTAGCTAGTAGTTCCTTTTAGCCTAGCTAACGCGCTAAGTACGTTCTAGTAGTATATTAACTAGGTACTAAAGGAGTACCTTAATAACTACTACTTAGCGTATATAAATAACGTTCTTATCTTCTCTAGTGGCAGCTAAAAAGACCACAAAGAGAAAGTACGTACTATAATTTAAAAGTTAGGGGCTATAAAACTATACTTAAATATTAAGAAATTTTAGTTCTGCGTTAAAAAGACTAAGTACCTTAAATATATTATAAAAGTTAATAAGGGCGTAAGTATAGACCTAAATAAAATCTAAGTAATTTAGAAATAGGAGCTACTAATTTTAATAAAAGAAGTTTAGAGCTTTATAAGCTTTATAAACTTTTATTAAAGATTTATATAAGACTTCTCTAGCATAGTAAGCCCCCTTATAAAGCTTACTAGTAAAAGAGTAGAATTTATTTAAGGATAAGAGTAGTAGCACGTATTTAACTTCTTAAAAATAGCGTTCTATATAGACCCCACGCTAGCCTACTTTAACCCTAAATAAGAATTAGTACTAGAAGTAGACACCTTTAGCTAGTTAATTAGGGGATACTTCTTTTAGTATAATAATAATAGGATTCTACGCCTAGTAGCTTACTTTTTAGTAAAGAATAGCCTAGCAAAATATAACTACGCTATCTATAATAAAAAGATACTTATAGTTATTAAATACGTAGATAAATAAAACTATATATATTAAGTAGTAAAGCACCTTACGGTCTACACTAATTATAAAAACCTTACGTATTTTGCTACCAAACAAAGGTTAGACAAACAACACGTTTGGTAGGCAGGTATACTTAGCTATATTAATATAATATTTATATATAGACTATAGTTAGTAAACTCTAGGGCGAATGCCTTCTTTTAAAGAAACTAAAACCTGCTAAAGGATAGTAAAAATAATAAATTAAAGTTAAAACACTTTACGCTTTTTTAAAAAAAACTACTAAAAGAAATAGCTTAAGGTCTTTTATCCCTTAAATACATATTACTATAGAGGAACCTAACTATACTAAAATAGATAAGGACCTAGTGCTCGCTTACCTAACACGCCTTAAACTACTTATATTAACCCTTTAAAGAGGCGATAGCCTTGCTAAGCAACGCGAACTAGACTTTAACACTATATAGTAAGAAGTAAAACGCGATAAAGATAGCTCGTATAGTAAGATAAAGGCCTGTGTTAAAAACGGGCTTAGGAAGTTTGAACCTAGGTAGAAGTTATTTATTAGTATCTTAGAATATAGTATAGATAACTAAGGGTACCTATGCTATAGGTTAAGATAATAAATACTAGAATTAAAACTTTTATAAATAAAGCTAATAGTAGTCACGCATAGTTCCCTAGCTTTAAGATACTTAAAATAAAAAAATATTTATAAAATTTTTACTTAAGACTACTTCTTCCTAAGGATATCTAACTAAGTAAGGTAGTATATTAAGAACTATAATATTTATAGAAGAACTAAACTATAGAAAGAGGTAAAATAAGGCCTACTAAAGCCCTTACTACTACCAAAATAAAGATAGAAGAATATTATAATAGACTTTATTATTATCTTACCTAAAAGCGATAGCTGTACGAATATTATAATAATTATAAATAAACTTAGTAAGGACCCTAAGTTTATTAGTCTCTTAAATTTTAATATACCTATAGTTATAATAGCGTTTCTTTAACACTAAGTAATAGACTACTTTTTTCCCTCCTCTATTATATTAGACCGCGGGGGACAATTCGTGAGCGAATTTTAGACTACACTCTATAAATAAGCAGGTATTAACCGAAGACTATCTATAGTAAAGCACCTAGAGACGGACGGGTAAATAGAATAAATAAACTCTATCCTTAAAGCCTACCTCTAGGCGTACTATAACTAATAATAAAATAATTAGATAAAGTAGCTTCCTATAGCCTAAATAGCTATTAAAGGGCGAAAAGCTATATTAATAAAAGTTAGTTTATTTTTTTTTCCTATAGCTAAAATATTAAACTAGTTAAGAATTTTAAGGCATGGAGATTAGCCTTAGAGCTTAGAACTAACGTAAAAAAAGGCTACGAAGGTAATAATAAAAAAGTTTAAAAAGGGGTTTAATTTTACTTAGGTAAAAATGATAATAGCCTAATAAAAATAAGAGCGCCTAGCAAACTGTTAATATAAAAATACTTTAATCTTAAAGAAAAAAAATAAGGTGTAGCTAAAGTATAAGGACTACCTCTAAAACTAATATTTAAGTAAGAAGCTCGACTAGAAGTAAGGAAAGTTTACTATAAAGAAAGTAATAAACTCTTATATAGTAGAACTAGACGTCCCGCCAAACATGCACCTAAGGGTTTACGTAAATAGGCTAAAGTTAGCTTTGTTAAACCCTCTTCTTAGCTAAACTACTAATAACGCCTAGCCTAAAGCAATTGTAATAGAAGAGGGGGAAAAAGAGTATAGTATAGTTAATATATATAAAGAATACTAGTCCTGTAAAGGTAAGAGGGTGGAATATCTAGTATAGTAAGAAAACTACTCTTAAAGAACTTAGGAACCTTATAGGAACCTTAACTAAGCTACTATATTAAACTATTAAAAGAAGTTTACTAAGCCATATTAAAATTATAATAGAAAACTTTTAATAGGATTCTATCGCGATATCCCCTAAATTAGCTTTTATTAAAGCCTAAAGGAGGCTCTATAATGCCTGCCTTACTAAGCTAAAAAATCTAACTAGATAAAGGTATTTAAGATAAGGGTAGGAATAATATTATTAAGGGATAAAATTAAGTATTAAGGAAAGAAGTTAAGAAGAAATCTTAAAAAAGTAACTTAAAAAACTTTTAAAACTACTAAGGATAATAAGGGGACTAAATAATTCTTATAATAGTAAAGGATAACCCTTACAAAAGAAGTAAGCCTTAAAAGTAAACGAAAGTAAGAAGGAGAGAGGAACTAGGTAAAAAAAGTATTTTTAATTACTAAAAGAATAATAAAACCCTTTTTAATAATGTTTAGGTCTACTTTTCTGCGCTCTAATATACTACTAGGGTTAAGGAAGCTATTATCCTCCTTACTTAAGCACTTTTTAATTATAATAGCCTAAAGCTACTAGCGTAAGCCTTAGTAGGCTTAAGTAGGTATATTAGCTCCTGCGAGGACATTATTTATTATCTAAAGACTATCTATTATAATACCCTTATCTACTACTACAAAATTGCTAAAGAGCTACACGATGTTAGTTTTAAAAGATAGCTTTATTATTTAAAAGGAACTTATAAAAAAGTTTTTATACTCTTAATAGAATGCTTTAAAGTTAGTAGCATAAATTTAAAGAAGGTTAAAAGTCTCTTTAACTATAATAATAATACGCTCTAAAAGCTAAATAGTCTTAAAAAAAAGTAATAAGGCCTAAAGTAATAGTAGTCTTACTCTTAAAGGAGGTATAGTAATTAATAATAATAACCTTGTAAGTAGAATAAAACACGTTAAAATTAGCAAAAAAGGCCTTTTATTCCTAGCTACTTTTTAAAACCTTATTTATAAGGTAGCCTATACTAATAATTATAATATTAGTAAACTCTTTATGGCTAACTTCGTTAAGGGCAAGCTAAATCTAAGTAGGGGAATGTAACAGGAACAATCGCTCGTCGACACGAGAACCCTTGGCTAGTCAAGACAGGATTCGAGATCATCCGAAAACCGACACTCATCCGTATCGGACCAATTTCGGATCTATCAGACCGATGGGGAACTACGAATCCGATTCGGACCTATTTCGGATCCATCAGACCGACGGTCAACCTATGGCAGTTATGTGCTAGCTAGCCATCTGGGAAGAGGTGTATTTAGAGGAGCTTGGGGCCTTTGTAGTTCAGTACCTTTTCCGTATCCTTTCGTACCAGGCCTATAGGCACTTAATTCATTCGAGGCTACATTCTTATACACGCACTCCCACATGCCTCTGCTAGGAGATACGCCAACATCGATCCTTTGAGTGACCTGCGCCGATACAGGGAAGGAGTTAGTAGAGCACACCCTAAAGTTATCTAGAACAAGTTAGACTAAAGCATACTTGTCTAGTATAGCTAGTAAGCTTATAGGTACAGCACTCCTTATAGGACACTGTCTTGCCTACTAGCACCTACTAATAGACATATTTATAAGTAATATAATTAATATATTAGCGCTTAATTATCGCGCGTAGCAAGATTAGATCCTAAAAGCTAAGCTTATTAAGTTAGTAAGTGCGCACACTTAGGCTAATAAAAAACTAGAAAGGAGGTTAGAAAAGTAAGGAGGCAAGTTAGAAGATAAGGAAAAAAAAAAAAAAAGTAAAAAGGGTCTAGAACTTACTTTATAAGCTTTAAAAGGACTAAACTTCTTAATAAGCTAGCTAAAAAGGATTACGCTACCGTTAGAAATAATAACTTTATTTTAAAAAAGCTTAGTTTTTTTAAGTTAGTAGCTAAGTAATTATAATAGGGACAGGCCTTCTTTTATTTTATTATTAAAGTTAGTAGCACGCCTCTAACGTTTAGGAGTTTTTATTACGTAACTATTACGTAAAGGGCTAGCTATTTTATTAAAAGAGTAAGAGGAATTAGGTTATAAAGTTAAAGAAAACTAGGTTAAAAGCAAGACGTTGCAGCGCACGAAGTTAAGCTAAGAAAAAAGAAAGCTTAAAAAAGTAAGGTCTAAAAGCTAAGTAAGAAGTAATTTTATATATATAATAATAAGTAAACGCACTAGCGCGAATACACTACTATAATAACTACTTATAGTAAGGATATAAAATTAGATACGCAAGAACAGAACTAGTAAAAAGTTTATAATAGTAAAAGAATTATAAGTAGATAATAAAACGATTATAAAGCTATATAAATAAGATAAGACGTAGAGATTTTTTTTACCCTTAATAAAGGGAAGGGAGGTATATAATAGGCTACGCCTAATTATTACCTTAAATCCTTAACCCTTAGTTATATAAACCCTAGATATATAAGTTTAACGTCTAAAGCTTAACTTCGGACTCTCTATTAAATTTATAAGTATTTTTCTGGCACCTTTGGCTCCTTGAGCACCCAGCCCCTCACAAAAGACGCCTATAATAATAACTTAAAGTATAAGTAGAATAAGGAGAAGTTTATAAATAAGTAGTAATAATTAAGGCCTTTAGAAGTATTTTTAAATATTACTAACTTTATTAGAACGCTAAAATAATACTTTATTTTTTTTCTTTTTAGCATCTCGCATTAGCTAAAAATCTTATAAATAAAATTTTATTATTAGCTATTATTAAGGCGTATATTATACACTAAAATAGCTATTATACTATTTTTAAGCATTGTATCGGTGTAGGTCTGTCAGATTGGAGGGGTAATCTGATAAGATGAAAAGATAGTGATTAATTAAGATAAATTGTGGTATAAAGTGTTGTTTTTTTCTTTTCTCTGTAAGAATGTAAGGCTCTTATATCCTTACGTCTTACACTAATACGCTAATCTATTTCCGTTGATTAAGGAGAGTTACCCTTTGTCCCGCCCGGAATTGTGCGGATGAACCAGACTGCTGGCAAGGTTTCTTTGTGTAGGGTTGCGCCAGCTACCTTTGCGTGTGCAAAGGGCCATGTAATCGGACAAGGTCACTCAAAGGATCAATGTTGGCGTATCTCTTAGCAGAGGCATATGGGAGTGCGTGTATAAGAATGTAGCCTCGAATAAATTAAGTGCCTATAGGCCTAGTACGAAAGGATACGGAAAAGGTACTAAACTATAAAGGCCCTAAGCTCCTCTAAATACACCTCTTCCTAGATAGCTAGCTAGCACATATCTGCTATAGGTTGACCGTTGGTCTGATGGATCCGAAATAGGTCCGAATCGGATCCGTAGTTCCCCATCGGTCTGATAGATCCGAAATTGGTCCGATACGGATGAGTGTCGGTTTTCGGATGATCTCGAATCCTGTCTTGACTGGCCAAGGGTTCTCGTGTCGACGAGCGATTGTTCCTGTTACAAGCATAGACTTATCTTTTAACGCCTTATTACTAACTAAGCTAAACACTATATCTTATAAATTAAAGTGCTTAATTAAATAATTAATAAGTTACTAGATACTCTAGCGTGAATGCAATTAATTAGTCTATAAGTAGTAGACTAGGTAGTTATTACTAAGTATATAGATATATTAAAGCTACTTAAAGTAGCTATAGCGTGGCTAGAAAGTTATAATAAAAGTAAGTAGCTAAGTAATTATAAGCTTAATAGACGCTTTAGTACTATTTATAAAGTTATTTTTACCTTTAAGTAGCTTATAAGCGCTTATAAAAAGTGCTTAATTACTTATTATACTATTAAGTTTAAGTAAAAATATATTTTAAAAAACTATTTAGCTATTAACCTGCGTAGTACTATTACTAAACTAAAGCTCCATTATAGCAAACTAAGTAATAGTACTACCTATTATGCTATAATTATACTCAACTTACGCTATTATAAGTACTATAAAGTTATTTAGGCGGGTAAGCTAGCTTAATTAGTAATTACTAAAGCTATCTTATAGTAACTTTAGCGCCTTTATACTAGTACTATTACTCCCTAGCCGCCTCTGCACCCGCTAGTTAAGTAGTCTAATACTATTAAGAATACTATTAATATAATTATTAAGGCAAAGAGTAATAAAAAAACTAGTAATAAGTATACGAGTTAGTAGGCTTATAAGCTATATTAAAACTACGTTAACTTTAATTAAAAAGATAACTTAGTTTATTATTAGCTTAAGTTATATAATAAGTACCTAGCGTTAGCGTAGTTTATATCTAATATAATAAATATTTTAGCCTTTAGCGTGGAGTATAAGAGCTTATTTAATAAACTAGTAACTTATTAGAGCTAAAGTTGCGTAAAATAAGCTTATAATTACTAGCTACTCTATAGTGTATGCGGAGCTGGCTAAAGGCTAGTTTTATAAGTAGTAATAATAAGGTTAATAAAAGTAATCTTACTAACGCAGTAATTAAGAGTCTATATAATATATCTAAATAAAATAACTAGCTACTAAACTATAGTTTAACGCTATAATTTTTGCTTAATATTTATAAATCTAACTTTTAAATTAAGTATAAACTATTACTAAGTCCTCTAGCACCGTTAAGGTACATTAAATTAAGTCAACGGGTGGATTTGGACTGGATTTGTTTGTTGACAATTGTGGTCGAACAGTTGGATGTTTCCAGCCGCGACATCTTCGGAGAAGTCGCCTGTCACCAATTTTTTGCGCATGACTGCATCTAGAATGCAGCACGAGTACTCTGCTGGAACGATGATTTGCTCACCAAAGGGATCTTCTACGATGGTGGGAGGTTGGAAGACGTCAGCGCTGCCAACGAACCGTACGCCAAGAGTACGGTTCGTTGGCAGCGCTGCTGGAAGTATGCCCACCGTGTATCCGCTTGTGGTAGACTACCTTTCAGCTGTACCACGATCGCGTAAATCTGTTCAGTAGTGTCGCTGTCAAGGTTAGTCCAGCAATGGAAAGACCGAGTGCTATACGTACCAGACGCGGTTGAGTATCTGTATGATGCTTGTCCACGACGTCCTAGCGTCATTTTCCAACGTTGAGAGTATCCTGGGTATGCACATACCGAGGCTGAAAAGTACGTTACGTTGCGATACGACGGCGTTGTCGATCCGGCCGACCGTATCTTGAGTCCCCTCGGCGATCTCTGTGATACGTCCGCTTTGCATCTGGAAGGTCGAGAAGCTGATTTCCATCTTTACCAGCCCGAGGTGCAACAGTTGTGTATTGATCATGGCATTGTGTCTCTGCAGGTACGTCTGCAGCTCTTGCACTTCGGCTTTCTCCTCCGCGCCCTAGCGAATTTTGTCCACGACCCCGCGTGCTTTCGCCGCATTCGATGATGTGCCGAGCGAACGGTCATACTTCTTCCACTTGTCGTGATACTGTTGGAGGACCTAGTGGCAACTCAGCGTCAAGTACGTGAGCAAATTAAAAGGAGCATGGGATGGCTGGGCAGATAGTTGGCGTATTTGATCAAGGATCCGGTTGAGAATATCAAGCTCGCGCTGGAGTTCCTGGTACTCTGACTTGGGGCCTGCCAATGATTGGAGGCTGCTGCATATGCCGGCTATAAGTTTACCGACAGCGATGAAGTCACCAATGGAGAATCCAAAAGACATGATGAAAGGAGACAAGAGTGATGTGAGGCTGAAGGAGAATGCGACGAGGACAAACAGGTTGGAGACGTTGAAAGAGCTGAGTCCCGCTCGGTGCGACGTTTGTGGAAGGAACCATGGCGCCAATGAGGGAAGTTGCGCAGCAGATACCTCACGGTAGACTAGTAGCACAGGTACGATGTGAGCTGAAACAGTTCTGATTTGTATTGGCTTAGTCCTCTGTGGTTCTCTAGGGTGGGTAATGCAACAGTGGACTCTATGGAGTAAACATACCCCCTTCGCACCGCGGCGTGACGTGGCAACACTCGAAACATCTTTGTCGCTAGCAAATACCTTCATTACGGCGCACGTCGCCGCAAGATAACATTTAGAGGTCGTTTGTCCTGCACCCGAGTTAACGAAAAGTTCGAACAAAGTATCGAACCCCACTTACCCAAAGGATATACGTATTTTGCTGGCCCCAGTCCCACCGATCCCCGTCATCTGCTAAGCTCACATCGAATGCGTACAGAAGTCTCGCCAAAGTGAGACGCAGCTCCGCCCAAGCGAGCTTCTTGCCAATGCAGGTATGTCTCCCAGTCAAAAAAGGCTGCGATGAGGCTAGGTTATCCGTTGAATCTGAATCGAGGAAACGCTCTGGAAGGAACGTGTTCGGGAGGTGGAAATTATGGTTTTGGCGATTGGAAGAGAACTGATTGTACGCTACGTAGATCTACGAGAGATGTCAGAGCGACTCTGTCGCCGCGTTCAGGCAAACTTACTCCTCCTGGCACCCACTGGCCACAGACTGTTGCACCTCCTTTCGGCACGATTCTTGGAACTGCAATGACTGCGGGTGGAGCGATTCGCAAGCTCTCGTTGATGACTGCGTTTAGATAGGGAAGCTTACCGACCGAAGCAACTTTGATGTCGATCTCCGACTCAAATGTGGATCGAACCTCTTCAGTAACTCGATGCAACGCACCGCGGTTCTGCGCTAAGTAACGGACGATGGCGGTCAAAGCACTTGAAGTTGTCTCGGCGCCAGCAAATATGAGAATGGACATGTTAAGCGCCCATTCTGATTCAGAGAGGGCGTCCTTTGCATTGTCGTATTTTTTGGCAGGGCTGACCCAGTCCGGACGATTCACGCCCATTGCGAGCCTTTTCTTCGCGTAAGCCGCACTCATCGCGCGGTGATCGAGTTGCCGCTGCAGGATATGCTTAGGTATGACATAGCGAAGAAGTTTGTCGACCGGGGAGTACAGGTTGACCGAAGCCACAAGGGATAGACCTTTACCAAAGTCTTGTGCAATCTCTACCCAAGGATGCGGTTTCCCTGCGTTCAAAGACCCAAAGGATTCCCCAAACGAGAGATCGGCGGAAATGTCGAACATGAGGAAGACAAACCATTGCATCAGGTCAATGGGTTGCTTGCTCCAATGTCGTCCAGAAGTGCGCTCTTTTAGCTGGTTGATGAACAGGTCAACATAGCTCTCAATCGCGGGCGATTGGTCTCTCAGGCTCTTATCAGAGAATGAATTCGCGAAAGCTCGTCGTTGTCTGGCATGCGCTTCTTCGTCATATCCCATAAGAGAATGCGGTTCATCCGGTGACATCTTCTTAAACCAAGTGCGGTTGCGCTCGAACGGCAGATGGCCCGGACGATTGTGGTAAATGTCTTGATGCGCAGCAGCATCGGCATAGGACAATTCATTGGGTGCAATACGAACAATAGGCCCATATTTGTCGTGGAAATCTTTGAGTCGTAGATGGATGTCACCACTGTGGATGGCAACGACGTAGGGGAAGCGGAAAGCTTTCCAAAGCAGTGGCCCTGGATACTGTCGAAGAGGGTGCGCGAAGGCATTGTACAAGCCAAATAGTACCACAAGCTAGTACCGTTAGGTCTGCCTCTATCTCAAAGGTTTTGCTTACTGCAGTCAGAGCCACCACGCCCATTCCTGCGACAAGTACTCCATGCGCTACAAAATTCTGGTGCGAAGACCCGAACGAATTGCTGCTCACGGTAGATGTGCTCATATTTGCAGTATCTGCCGTACAATTACAATGGACGAAGCATTAATGACATGTATCACGTTAAAGCATGGTGGAGGCTGATGACAATCTGAGTCCAGCTTGAGGGTGGTTGCTCTTGCCCCGCGTGAAGTTTGCTGATGATGAAATTAGCGTGAACTGCAGTGGCGAACACGAACGTCCACGTTGCCCAAGCGCTCTCCTCGTCAGCCACACTGCCATACTTGATGTTTCTCAGGTATACAGGTACATCGCTGCGCCGACCTGTCAGATGGCTGGCCACGTTTGAGGGGCGCTGACAGCGGCGACGAGTACTGTTGGCTTTGGACCGAAACCACCGAGAACACAGCACACGCCCATCTGAGGCCCGCGGTCTGGTCGTGAACGAGCAGAGTTTGTGCCCTGCTGTTTGGGCTGCATCTGTGTCGTCAACAGCTGCAATACGGCATGGCTAGGAGGTTGATGTGAGACAGTTTGAGGTCTGCCCAACGTGGCGCAAAGGTACATTTCGTATCTACAGCTCGTCATTGTTTCGAAGCAGCAATGGCGCAGGATTTTACCGGAAACGGGCAGATGTACGTGCATGGAGCTACCTCTAGGCTCTGTCCCAGACTAGGATCGGCCTTGAAAAAATGTTGGTGATGGTTTTTTGACTCTGGTACCTGTCTCAGATTCTGCAGGTGTGGCGCTGAAACCCCTCGCTTGACCTGTGTGACACAAGCTTAAGTACTCCTCGACCACTTCTGGTTTCGAAACAATCCGCACGCACGCTCACGATATCAAAACGAAACTTCAAATGCAGTCCGAGAATGTTCATCCCGCTGACAGGATTGTGTTGCGTATGTGCCACTACCGAGGCGTTTTCGATATCCGCCAACTTCCCCCAACAAGGAAAGTGATAGCGCTTGGCTCAGGCAATTCTTGCAGGCCGCTAAAGAAACTAATACTTCCTTCTTCGGCCTTCCTCTTGTGGAAAATAGCTCCCGGAAGAGCACGTCCGTCCTAACATTAGAGCTTCGGCCACAGACACGATGAACGTGACAGTCGGCATCTCGGGTCTTGCTCTTTCCACTCTTTGATGTCGATATCAGTCAAGAGATCTTATCGGTATCAATCCTACAGAATCCAGGTTTTCCGTTAAGTAAGGCAGAACTCATCCAACGAGTGCTGCAACCGAGGGCGTTCTCACTGGCTGAAAGGGCGCAAAGGATGCCAACCGACCTGCCGTTACTATCGAATATGCGAGGCTAATTAGCTAACATTTTCGCTGAAAGCGGGGCATTTGCCGTAGCGCCAAATCCATAATCAGGCCATTTGCTGGCTATCTCGGATCCTTCGCCAGCAAATTTGCCATCACTGGCGTCAGGTGCATATGCAGTGCACGGCCTTCCAAAACCCACAAGCGGGTGAACGATGGCCCTCTTCGGGGTCTCTTTTTCACTCTCAATACTTTACCCCCAACGACAACTGTTTTAGGTTTTGACTCCGTGATGAGGTCCATGATGAAACTCGTGAATGCAATAGACAGCTGCCATGTAGCCTGCAGGGTGAGAAACATTCCTCCCGTTCGAAGGAATCTCATGATGAGGTTTGGGCAGGCTGTTGTTAGCATTTCGCGCGAATGAAGCCTTACCACGAATACTGCAGACATACGGCTCAGGGCGCCCTCTGGTAGAGCACTGGCGCTTTCATCGCGTCCCCATCTCATCCTTACCTCCGATCCTGTTGGTCGAGCCTATCAATGGAGTCTTCGGGTACAAGCACTTCCCGCCATGGCCCCTTCTGGGCAATAGCGCTACGGCATCGGCTAGCCCCCGTAATTCTAATTCTATCCCATGTCTCACCAGTCTAGCCGTGCAAGTCGCTTCAAGGATGGTGGTCGCGACCTGCATCTCCAGTATGCATGTACGGCGCGTGAACAAGGATGTTTGGTCTACTCCGTGGCCGCCTACCTACATAACGGGAAACGCTGCAGAACACCACGAGAGGTTATAAAGAAGGTCGCTCTCGACATCCACAAAAGCTCCCACCAGACATTAGCCTTTCAGCTGCTCACGGTTTGGGATCGACCGCGCCAAACATTGAGCTATCTTCAAATCTCTTGTTCCGTTCTTACATCGGATCCGTCATCACCCTTTTCGCTCACGTCAACGAGTATTCCTGCAACGTCTTAGTCGTGAGAGAGGGTCTAAGCCTCGTCATCAACACCGGATATAGGACCACCGAGAATACTCCCATCACGACTACAAGAGATAAATACCTGTCTACGTCTTCGACAGCCCGACATCAACGAAGACCATCACAATGTTGTTTCCGACCTTCTCAACCGCCCTCATGGCTGTAGCTGCGTTTACATCGACCGCGGATGCAAGGCCGCAGCCTCCGCAGCCTAACGGTCTTAGCAATCTTGCCAAAAAGATGCCAGCAAACACTCTCCCAGCACCCACTGGTCTCGAGCTCAAATACGTTGTGCTTGGTGTCGGCACACAGAACTATACCTGCCTGACCGAAGACCAAAATGCTCCGACTGGTACAACTGGAGCAACTGGTACGTCTCCAAGCTTTGTTTATGTCCATGCAAATGCTAATCAAGCTGCAGCTAAACTTTACGATATCGGAACGCGACTGAACGCCGACACTCTTGCGCAATGGAAGATTCCCGCTATCTCCGGTCTCGCTCTTTCTCTCTCAGCTTTCGGTACATGGCAGCTGGACATGTACTTGAAAGCCGAAGGGTACAGCCAATGGCTAGGAAACCACTACTTCACTGAGAAGATTCCAACATTCTCTCTCTACAAGACCAAGACGACACCTCACCCGCTGGCAATGGTAAAGAAGGTCGAGAATGGTGTCATGGACGCACCCAAAACTTCGTGCCCGGGCACGACAGGCGAAGGCGCAGTAAAGTGGCTCTACTTGCCCGACAACGACGGCATGTCGAAAGGAGGTGTCAACACAGTCTACCGCCTAGAGACTGCGGGCGGCAGCCCTCCGGCGACCTGCAACGGCCAGAAGAAGACATTTGAGGTTCCTTACGCCGCACAGTACTGGGTTTACGGACCAAAGGCGTAAGCGCTGGCCTTCAATTGCCTGCGTTTCGAACATATCGCGACGCCTGTACTCGCGCCCACTTTCGCTCCTAACCGCTTCGCATCTTTGTCCGGTCCAGTCCGCTGTTTTTGCATTACGATACCCTGTATTTATTCTTTTTCTTACTCTCGCTCGGGACCACTTTGTTTCCTTTTCTCCTTAAGCTTGGTCCGCTCCGCATACGAGCGCGGGCGTTGAGAACCTCAATGGGTGGCTGTTTCACTTCGCGATTTGGGAATCCAAAATAGACTACATACCCTAATACTCGATAGCCAAAACATCAAAACTTCAGAACATTTCACTCGCGTTCCAATTCATGATTACCTGCAGCAAATCTCTGACTAAGGTTTTGCATGCGAACGACTACTTTCTTCGTGCGCGGCACAGCCCGTGGCATGCCCAACCCAGCCTGTCTACCGCCTCTCTGCATCAACGCATCAGCCATCGCAAGCACCAACATCAGCAAAAGCCGCGTGTGAAAGTTCGCGTGCCACAGCATAGCAGCACGACACTCATCGTCGCACATGCCGCCTCGCCTTTTCATCCAGCCACTCCCGCCACTGCTCTACCCACCACGCACGCGACACGCCAACCAGCCACCGGTTCGCATATCAAGCGTAACCGTTCTATTCACCCGCTCCAGGGCCGCCGGATCTCTGCGAATCGCAACCCCTCCGGGTGGAAAGGCATCCATGCCAGCAGCATTGCGTAAACCGCAAGCGCTCAACACTCGTTCGCCGCACTAGGTACCAAGGACGGCCACACCCGGTGCAACCGTTTTCTGGAATCCGTTCATCTTGCTGTTGAGGGGCATGATTGGGCGCGCACGAGCATGGGCGGAAATACGGCGTTGAGACGAAGAGGCGGTATTGGTGGGTGGTTGGTGGGCGGGTAATCCACTTGGCGGGGCGCTCCTCGACGAGGCCGGGTGTGGCGGGCGAGATTTCGCGAGATGCATATCGACGGGGATTGCGATATTGAGAACTATTACGAATCTGGGGGACACGAAGATGCAGTCTGTTCCGGGCGCGTAGATCCATTTGCGGGGGCCGTGACCGCGAGGGAGGGTCGCTGGAGCCTGGAGGTCATCCGCTCACCTCAAGCATGACTGAGGGCATTTGCAATGTAAGGAATTTTTACGGCGCCGCAATACGATGTGGACATGCAACTAAGGATCCCCGGACATCATACTAGGCTTCCATATTTAGAGCGTCGATGGTGTGGAGCCGTGCCGTGCTGGTGTCAGCGGTTATAATGCTTGGCTGAAGGATCCGCGATGCGGGTGGATTCCACAAGCTTGGTCGGCGGTCATGCTCTAGTGACCTTCGCCGATCCTACAATGATGTTGGTGAAGAAAGAAAATCGACTCCTTTGCTTGCGACAGTTTTGTGAGGTCTCTCTCTCGTTCTGCTTGTCGTTTGGAGGAGGGCACGGTTCGCAAAGAGGCGGCCGCTGGCGAGAAAATTCGCCTCAGCGCTCGGGTTCGGACATGTTTCCTCGCAATATTCGGGGCGCTTTCCACGCGAAGACGCGAACTATCCCGCATTATAGCCGATATTATATCTCTGATGATAAGGATTCTATTGTATGTCCGATGCGGCATCGTTTTCGGTTCTTGTCAGCAGAGAGCGTGGCAGTCTCATCCCTCGGGACCGGCAACTTGTTATTGGGCCTCACACGGGCACGTCAAGAATAGTATTGACTAAAAAATTCGCAATAAGCTCCCGTGGAATCGGCAGCATAAGGATTGAGCAGTTCGCCGGCACTTGAATTAACCAACCTTCGCTGGTCGTTTATATTACTCTCTCGGTCACCTGACGCTATCTAACTTTTAGCAAGCTATACCAGTCCGACGACATATCAACTTTTGTACGAACTTATTGAACACGTAACAATAGCCTAAGAATCTTGGAGTCTGCAAAAAGGGCTAGACGTTCGGAATGTACATTTCCATGCGGGTTTTCGGATCTATGGACGGTTCAGTTCAGGTATTTCTTCCCATTCCTAATTCCGACTAAGTTCAAAGAGACACTTGTGAGACTGGAGCAGCTTTTGATTCTCAGTATACCTATTAGCTTCGTGATTCGCCCGTCGCGATGGCCCTCTGCGGAGCTTGAGGCTAGCCACTTTCGCGCCAACTACGCCTCTTCAGCCTCACAAAGGTTTATGTTTCACCCACGTTCATAATTGAGATCTACACTGCACCGAAAATTGTGGCAGTGCGCGAATTTCCACTGCTTTATCTCAATTGGTAAGTTTGACATCGACGCTCGACCTTCGCTCACATACACTTCAATGTAATGCTTGAAGAGCCCCAGGTGTTGAAGTCCAAGAGGTGACTTAGGTCAAATGAGGCTGAACCTAGCTCTGGCCAAGCCTTCGCAGCCTATGAAACACAAAAAGTCGTCCGTGCCGCATAGCTGGACCAATGAAGCCCACCGAGAAACATGATTATGCTCCCGTCTCATTGATCTTCGCATGAACAAGCAAATCAAGCTGGGAGTATGAGGCTTGGTTCAATTAGACGTCCTCACACTCAACCACAGGTCTCATCCAATCTAAGACTGCAAAGAGGGTAAAGACTATGCCGCATGGACATGATTAGTGTTTCCTTGCCAGCCAGAGTGGCACAGTTTCGACAGAGCTGACAGCGAAGAAGGGGCGCAGAAGCTTTACATATGTAAAAAGAAAGTGCCTATTAGGAGGTTCATTCTGTACAACTGCCCACTGTTCGACACGGTCGATACCAGATCTGTTTTACTCTTTCAACCTCAATTTTGAGTATTCGATTTTTACGAACATTGAAAGTTCAGCATGCATTCCACTATCATCATCGCCCTCCTCTCCATCGCCCTACCCTCCGTTCATGCGCTCTTAGGCCTGAGCCCATTCCAGCGCCGCGACCTTTGCAGCGACAATGGCTACGAAGCCTGCGATGACGATTGCATGGTATCTGGCTCGGTCTGCTGCAACACAGGCGACGCAACATACTGTCCCGCAGGTTTTGTCTGTTTCAACGATGGTTGTTGCCCCGAAGGCGAGCAGTGCACGGGAAACGCTGGCGGCACCCAGTGGGTTTCTTTGGATATCCCGGAGAGCACGCGTACCGTGCGAATAACGACCACGCGGCCCGCGCCCACGACCGAGCAGGATATATCCTCGACGAAGGGACCGAACACGAGCATGCTGGTCGAGCAGGATCCGTCGACGCCTAAGGACTCATCGGTTGCGCAGGCAACGACGAGCGCTGCGTCCACGGAGGTTGCCACGTCTGAGACTACAGTTACGCGCGCAACGACCGCACAGAATACGAGCAGTGAAACGAGCAGTGAGACTGGCAGCGGTGCAGCGACGGGATCGACGCCGGAGCATACTGGGGGAGCACCTGGGCTTGGATATGCAGCCGGGTTTCTTGGATTAGCTTTTGTTGCTGGACAATTGGTGCTCGCGTTGTAGGATGACTTGAGGGGTTTGAGGCCCACTACGGATAGATAGTATCGGTCTTCAAAGGCAAATCAGAGCGCGTTGCCCTAGGATAAGCTATACAAAAAACGAATCTTTGAGACGAACGTAGCTTATCATGACATGATATATATATATATATCTACCACACAAAAATTGAATGTATCGAGATGCAAAAAAATTGTATAAACTGAGAACCCCCTAGAAACCCCGCTCTTGCAGAGCTTTTTGAGCATTTAATTTATTACACGTCTGCGAGACGGGGTACGGACCGAACTCGACACCTAAGCCAGACACTTCCACTAACTTGCCTCCTAACAAGTTAAACCAGAAGGCCGAATGATTCGATGGAAGTCAGTCAAAAATTAATATCCCCCGCAGGGCCTGAATCTGCCGTACACGGGCCACATGTAAGTGGCCAATCGGATGAACCCTCCGACTCTGCATGAAAACCAAATAATATGAGC
>ML976777.1:158745-185164 GCA_010015655.1 Bimuria novae-zelandiae CBS 107.79
CAAAAAACAACTCGAATAGGGAAATAGGATCCCCCGCGATACCTTCAGGTATCTCCGCCTCACCAAAAATACGTGGGTTGTTGATCTTGAGCGGTTGCCAGTCGGGTGGCGGATCCTTTGGCAGATTGGGCAAAACACCAGCTTTTTTCGAGTACTTTGTGTACCTGACGAAGTCAGCATCATTGCTCAGCGTCACGGCACCTTTAGGCATAGTTGCAGATGGTAGAGCTTCTAAAAAAGGTTTATTTTAGCTGGTAATTGACGATTTTTGGGAATTGCTGACATCACGATGCAAGGTTTGGAGGTTTCGAACGCTTTCATCTAATTGGCCATTCATATGTGGCCCGTGTACGGCAGATTCAGGCCCTGCGGGGGATATATATACTAGTAAAAACTGGTAGGCCATGGAGGAGATGCAATATAGTTGTTGTTTTGCTGGTTGGCATCTAAACACGTAGAAGCTTGCTGAATGCCTCTGGACGCTCGTAATCTCCAAATAAAGGATCCATTGGCAATTGATAATAGGCAGATATGCATGGTGTTACCCCGGTGTGGAAGAGGAAAACTGTAAGCAGGCATATAGGGACAACACTAAAAAAATACTAAAAAGTAGTAACTATAGCATTAAAAAAGTAAGTAAGTAAAAGCCTATTAGGCTAGTTAGTAGCTTAAAATAAGGCTACTTTAGGAGAGGCGTGTTACTTAAGTAACTACTAAAAATATATACGTAAAATAGAAGGCTAATAAAACTACAAAGTAATACCTTAAGTAATAGGCCCGTAAAATATAAAGTTAACTTTAAAAATATATTAAAATTTTTAAAGTAAGTAGTAAAAATATTTTAAAACTTTTTAGTAAAATTATTAAAAAAATTGCTTTAGCGTAAGGCTATAAATATTAATAAGATCTTATTTATTATATTTGCCTTAAAGTTACGTAGTAGCTAAATAATTAAAATACTAAGTAAATATTAATAATTTAAGTAGCTAGTAATTATTTATAGGTATTAAAAACCTTAACTTTAAAAAATCTTATAATAATATTAATTATAAGTGGCTTAGTAGCCTTATGTTGCTGGTCGAGCGATCATGTTGGGGTGACGCGTTCAGTGACGCGGCGCGCCAACTGCCAAGCTACGGTACTGTCTTGAAGCGCTCGCCCGGACTTCTTTTCGTACCTTCCAAAGCCGCCATGAGCATACGTTCCACGATAGGGCTATGACTTCGCGTTTCAATGCTAATAACCCCTAACCGGGCAAAGATCGCAATCAGTATCAATGAGGCCGGTCCGGATAAGAGGCCCCGTGGAAGTGTGTCAAAAAGGCGTCCAAACAACTTTATTATAGTAGTCTGTATGTGAACTACTAATATTAAGGCATTTATTCTATTTAATGAATACTTAATCTCAATCTCATGAAGGGTAGCGCTGAAATCCGTGTATCTGGGCTCAGCACAGCGATCTTTGGGAGGCTTCGGACGATTACAGTTGCACTGAACCATTAGAAGAACAGAATATTCTACCTCACGCCCATTCCCTCGAGATCAATTGCAACAATCTCATGTCTTCATGACTTTATTGGTGGTTTCTCAGGTTTGGCTGCACCTAACTCTGCTCCGACAAGTGTTGATTCGGACAGACTTAGGCACAGTGACGAACAGCAGGCTGCTCAGGCGCATACCAAGCAGCTGACAATACGGCGCCACTAATACGCTCAGCTAAGTTTTGCTGTGTTCAATTGCTTGCTTTGGGTCCGTGTGCCTTCTCGAATTGGAACCCACTATTCGCCTTTCACTGTAATGCACGTGACCTCGGAGGCCGAATTGATACGGGTCAACTTGGCGGCACTCTTCGATATCATAAGAGCCCGCCCGCACTCGCACTGCCTAACCATACTCCCAAAAGTGCCTCGTTGCCTGCGGCAACTACACGCCGGCCACGACCGCCGCCGACCTCCATCGGTAAATCTCTATCCACCCCAATGGCGGCCCTCATGTCTATCTTGCAGGGCCTCCTCGCGACAGACCCGTCAGCTCAGTATTTGATATACGGAGTTGCGGAAGTCTCCTACGTACTGCTACACAAAAGCCTTTCGCTCAATGTCGCGCCCGAGACGACTCTCCTTGGTAAGTGTGCATTTACACTTCTTTCGGAACCACTCCAAGCAATTGTGTACTAAAATTTTCAAACACAGCTCCAGTGGAACTTCGCCCTTCCGCGACGATCACTGTCACTGACACTGGCCCCTCGCCCACCGTCGCCTCTCCTTCTCGACATGTCCGATCTGACTGGTTATCTTCCCTTGCCTAGTGGATGAAACTCGCGTCGAAGCCTTCCGTCCCCGAGCCGTCTACAATGGCAGCGCCCTGCTTCCGATCTCTACGTGATGGAGCTTCGTCCCGATACCTCATACGTCGACCTCTTGGGTGACATCGCCCTCAAGAACGCACAGGATTCGGTAATTTCTCCCCGCTGCCGCGATCTCTAGGTGATGGAGATCCGACCTGATACCTCGTACGCTGATCTCTTTGGTGATATCGCCCTCAAGAACACCTCTGATATCTACCACAACGTATTCGCCAAGTACTTTGGACCAGACTTTATCTCCAATGTGTCTGCTGCGATGTTCAGAGAATACCTTAGAATTTCTGTTGCAAGCGCTTGGTTCGTCACTAAATCTACACTGTTCACTCTCGCTGCTTCATTCTTCGACGTTGCACCTGGATACCTCGACGCAATAGTGGCATTCATTAGCTCACATGGAGTTTCTTGCGCGATATTCCTGGTACTGCTCGCGGTACTCAATTTCGGCTGTTGGGCTCTCCGGCGCTTCCGAAAACTCAAATCTCAGCTCGCAGCCGTATCTCAGCAACATTCAGCCGGTTACCTGAGCAGAAGAATCAACCAGAACGAGAAAAGAATGGCAGGGCTAGCCACCTGATTGGGGCCTGCGACCATTCAAGTAAATGAGGCCAAAACGGAAACCGCATTCAGGAACATAAGAACACTGTCCGAACGGTTTGAGAGCACTGAGACCGCTTTCAAGGTGCCTCCAAATCTTTCCAGCTTTCCCGGCTTCCTCGCGAGCGTTCAGAAAGTCGCGGCTGACGTTGCTACCATCCAGGCTACTATCAAGGCCCTCCCCGATCTCTCCGACCTTCTCGGCCTCCAGCGCGACGTTGCTACTTTCCAGGCAACTGTCAATGCACTTCCCGATCTGTCGAAACTCCCCGGTCTCCAGTGCGATATTGCCAGCGTACAGGCCACTGTTAAGGCACTGCCCGACCTTTCCGAGCTTCCTGACCTCCAGCGCGATGTTGCTGCTGGTTCTAGCCTCTCGAAATTTCCTGGCCTGCTCGTGAGCATTCAGAAACGCGAGGGCGATGGCGCTACTTCTGCCGAGAGCATCGCCACCATCAACGGACGCATTGAAGAGGTGTCTAGGCACATAGCCACCATCGCCAGCGACACTAATGGCCTATCTAAACGTTTCGAAGAGATCTGCGCCTCGATCGCTGAGTCCGACGCCGCCGCCCTGGCCAAGCTCCAGAAACTCGTCCAGGACATGAACGAACGCTTGGAAGAGGTAGAGCACGGAACCCTCGCACAAGAGTAGCTGCAGCCTGCAATAACATCTGTCTCATGAACTTCGTGGCGTCTCAGGCCTTCCAGCAGGTTCAAAGAAAGGGTCCTGACACCTTAGAAACCGAGATCATAGCCGGGTTTCAATGCATCTCCGAGGTCTTGGCCAAGATGAATGCCACACTTTGGCCTAATCAGCGAGCATACCTACTACCGGTTCCCCCTCAGCACTCGCCTAACGCTCGTCCTCCTTTCGCCACGCCGTAAGGTCAATTGCCGCCCCCGCAGCCATTCTTCACCCCGACTAACCCAATGGGGCCCGCGCGTCCGCATTACGACTTCCCGCAGCAGCAGCCGCCGTACCATTCGCCCAATTAGTCCTGTGGTTTCCCTCGACAAGGCTCTTGAGCGTATCACCGTCGAATAACACTTCTGCATTCCGCTTCGGTTTCAGATCCACGATCGACTCCCCGATTTGACCTCGGTATGGCCTATGCCTGGTTGCTTAACCAGAGCGGGGAGTCCGGGTATGTTCTTGTTATGGTGGGATGTATGGAGGAAGACTGCAGGTGGTATTTTGTGCTCCCGACTTGCTAGCGATTTGATTGTAGCGTTTTAGTTTTAGCGTTGTGATTTCCTGATTTTTGTTCTGTGATTTCTTGACTTTTGTTCTGTGATTTCTGTACAGTTTTGATTTATCGATTTTCAGTCGGGAGTACGAGCGGAAAAAGCGCGTCGCTGGGTTACATTCACGATAGTATCCGGACCCACGGAATGACGTCGCAGGAAAAAGTTGAAGCTTAATGAAAATTTGCAAAACTCCACGACGACTCCTACGAGTGAAATTCTATTTTCTAACCAGCAGAATAGGTATTCCGATGCCTATTACCTCAACACTCTCCTGTCGCACTTCCACTTTCACACACCTTCCCAGTACACTCCCAGCCTTTCGAATCGACCACATTCCCACATAAGTAGTCTCCAGCGACAGATCCGTTCGTAAGCTTCACGTCGATGTTCTCCAAAGTGATGTCCGTACAGGGTGCCTCTGCGCTACATTGCAAGCTGACAACCCGCTTCGACTTTGTTGTTCCCACCATGCCGTCAATCTCAACGTCCCTAATCTGAAACCTCGAGTTTGTGCAGTTACCGACCCCTGGTGCGCCGCTGAACCGCGTACACTGGCTGATAGAGAAGGCTGCGCCCCTCAGGCCTGATACGGTCAGGTTCTTCAAATGCATGTCCTCGGCATAGCCTAGCCCGCCGCCTCCTCCGTTGGGTGGGTAGCCGTTTTGGTCAGCCGTCCAAGTTTTCATATATAAGGCGTGCAGTGTGTTGAAGAATTGGACGTTTTCGACGCGGAGGTTCTCAATTGTTTCGAATTGGTTCTTGTATTGACCGATAGAGCCGATTGCTATGCCTAGACCGTTGTAGAGCTTACTGTCGCGGATCGAGATGTTTGTGCTGTTGGCCTTGAGGGCGATGCTGTCATCGCCATTGTGAATCGTCCAATTGCTGAACGTTATGTTAGAGGAAAATAGGGTATTTGCACCGTCAGTGTTCGCTTTGTAAAAGGTCAACAGAGCTCTGGTGGACGTAAATTGGACAATGCTTACAGCTCGATACGACGTTTCCTGTATTGTTCACCAGAATGTCTTCCAGAACATTGTTATGGGAATGAATGATGGACATGGTCCACATCTGGCTTCTAAAGAAGCTAAGTCCTCTTATAACGGAATTAGTGAGGCCGTTCAGAGTAATTTGGTGCGGTCGGCCTGGGTAGTTCGAAGTATTCGGTTGCTTCTTGATCCACTGGTACCAGTAGTCGCCATTGCCATCGAGATTTCCGACACCATGACCATTGAGGCGCACGTTGTTTCCAGAAAGCATAAAGGCAGTAGACTGGTTCTGGTAACCGTATGGCAGAGAATGGTTCAGCCAATATGGGATGTCTGTACTCCACTGTAGCATAGTCAGCGCAGCTCTGCACTTACGAACACTGGACCTACTAGTAGCTTTCCATTAATATCTATGTCAACATCCTCAAGGCCAGTGATATTGAGGACTGAGTTGACATAGTATGTCGTTGGTTCGAATATGATCCTTCCACCATTGTTACATTTCGATAAGGCAGATCGTATCGCAGGCGCATCATCTGTTTTGTTTGTACCACTTGCAGCAACTGTGCAAACCTTTTGTTCACCGAGCAGCGCTGCAGCACCTCCCAGCGAGAAAATCGCAAATGACAAGAGTGTAGAGCAGCGCATGTCAGACAATGAATGCTTCACAATTTAATCCATCATATTATTCCAATCGATTAATAAGTACTCCATTGAACTTCGTTTGAAGTAGAATGCGTAAATTCAAATGTGGGGAAGTCTGGGGTGCGGGGATCGATTCTCCGAGTTTCCGCGAATGGTAATCCTCCCGCGTTGGCTCACAGCGCTGCATATTGCCCGCCGGCTCGCCTAGAAGAGTCGGGAGATCATCGTACCGAAGAAGAGAAGTCGCAATACGTCTCCTGAAAAGCTGTTAGTTCAGGCTCTGAGGCGCTACGCAGGTCTACTCCCCAAACTTACCGAATCAAGAACTCCTGTCCGATTTGTAAGTGATGGAAACTTTCTGGACGTGCAGCAGATCACGCGTATCACTACGCACAACATCCCATGACCCAGAGTTGGCAACAAGCAAGCGATAGGCAGATTGATTACTATATTAAGCGTTGAAAGATCACCTTCAGGTCCGTGCCAGTTCTAATCTGGTAACCAATCTGTCTATCGCTTGCTTGTTGCCAACTCTGCCGTGACCAAGCACAAGATATCGCGGAAAAATATCCAGAAACCCCACAGCATCCGGAAACACGTTGGTAGCATTAGGGCAACTCGAGTGCTCTTAAGTCATAGTTGCGCTTTTATTTTCCCACTCAAACCATTTATTCCCAAACTTCGCCGGCGAGCGGTAATATACTCAGCTATTCTATTAGTAAATCACTGCTGCAAAGCCGTACCGGAAACTCACCCCTTCCAGCTCGGTCGCATATTTCTTTTTGAGGTCGAGAGTGGGCGTGCTGCTAATCTCGTTCATGTCCAATCGCAACCCCTGAATGAGGACTCGAATCCGGTTGCCGTTCTTGGTGAGGGTCCTAGTCTCCGTCTCAATAACTTGTGTGCACTCAATCACTTCATCTATCTTTTGAGTAGCGGGACTGCGTAGTACGATCCGGAGCTTGATGTCCACAGTCTTTTTCCTGCCTGTGCACCAGAAATCCAATTGGAGAGCTTTGTTCATTCTCCCCAGGACACCTGCTAAGCATTCGTGTTACGCCGACTGACCAGAATGATTATCTGTACGTGCATAATACATGCCGAAGGTGTTAGTGCAGATCCCAGATACATGTATCGGCTGATCGAAAGTCCATTATGTCGTACAGACACCAGCCGCCGCTGAAGCCAGTCATCGAATGCGAAAGTGGAGAGTCGATAATGACTCTCCAAGAGCCCTTGCTCGAGCTCATCGCCCACGAAATCGGAGTTGAGGTAGTACGGGCGGTTGGTAGAACGAGAAGAGTATAGCCTCTCAACGGGGCAGATCAAATCTTCAAAGAAGAATTTGTACGTCATATCGCGAGCTTTCCGAGGCATCTTGGACAGTCCCTTGAAGATTCGACGACAGCCCGGCTTAGCGTAACGTGCACGGACAGCTCATGCCCAGAGACACCTCGTGCCCCGCCGAACACCAAGCCGCGTCTTAACACCACAACTTCAACAGACTATAACGCTATAGCTATAGCACCTATTAACGATGTAATTAAAGATTTAAAATCGCGTAATTTAAGAAAACACTTTACGTTAAGGGAAGTTGCTAAGAAATACAAGGTTAACTGCTTAACGCTAGAGCGAAGGTAGAGAGGCGTAATAGCGTCTTAGGAGGATAGATACTTAAATTAACAAGCTCTTAACTAACAACAAGAGCTAGAGCTTATATAATATATTATAAAGCTTATAGAGAGAGGCCTTCCTCCTACAAGAGAGATAATTAGGAATTTCTTATTTAAAGTAGCCTATTAGTAGCTAAGCGATCGATGGGTTTCTTGCTTTATTACTAGATACTAGATCTATATAATCTTAAAGTAGACTACCGCTATAGATCGTGTTCGCCACCTAGCTAATTCTAAGTTAAAATACTGTCTCTATTTCGAGCTACTGCATTAAAAGATCACTGAATATCACCTTAAGGCTTAAGATATATATAATATAGATAAGAAGGGCTTCTTAATTGGCTTAATAGGTAGAAGCAAGAGGATATTTAGTAAGTATTAATAAGAAAAGAAGGAGGTTTAAGTATCTCTTTAGGATAAATTACGCAAGTTCCTAACACTCCTAGCCTACTATTACGCTGATAGGAGCTTGCTACCTCTAAGCCTTATCTACGCAGCTAAAAAAGGAGCTATACAATTAAGTTAGGTAGAAGATATTAAGGCAGGAGAATATAAGGTCTTTATCTTATTATCTTTAATAGGCTAGTTAAACAACGACATAGGCCTAGCTTGGCTAGAGCAGGTGTTTAATCGCTATATAAAGTAGTAATTAGGGAGATAGTAATTGCTTATCCTTAATAGCTATAGATCTTATGTCACGATAGAGTTTATTAACTACTATAATTGCCACAGGATCCTCCTTATAATCCTTCCCCCCTATTTAACTTATACGCTCTAGCCGCTTAACGTAGTGCTATTTAAGCCTCTCTCTTAAGCTTACTCTAACAAGCTCACTAACCATCTCTATAAGGCTTAAAGTCTTATTCTAATTAAGAAAGAAGACTTCTTCCCACTCTTCTAGAGCGCCTAGATATCCTCCTTTACGGAGAGCCTTATATTAAAGGCCTTCGAAGCTACTAGGATCTAGCCTATAGATACTAACGTTATCCTCCGTAGATTTGCTAGCACGCTAAAAGCTAAGAGAAGCTTATTATTAAGGCTCTCTAATTATAATTAGAGAAAGATAGTTTAATTAGTTTAAGCTACTATTACTAATAGCTATTAGTATAAGGCAAGAAAGCTACGTTTAAGCGTTTACTATCTCTCTATTTAGAATAAGCTTTTAAAGCATGAGAATGAGGGCTTAAAGGAGGCTCTTTAACATAAAAAGAAGTATAAGAAGAAGGGTAAAGCTCTTAACCTTTAATAGCGCTAGGAATATTATAATAGCGCTGTCTACTAGTCTCCTCGCAAGCTACGTGAGGCTCGAGCTAGAGAAGTAGTACAAGAGCGAGATAAGATAGAGAAGAAACTCTAAAAAGTATAGGCTAAGAAGTAGCGCGAGGAGGCTTAACTATAGCGTTAAGTTAAGCTTAAGGAGAAGCGTGTAGAGAGGTAGAGGCTTAAAGAGATAAGGGAGGTTAAGTACGCTAAAAAAGTAGCTAAACGCGCGCGTAAAGTTAAAGCTTAATACTAAAAAAAAGCTATCTAATAAGCTTAAAAATGTAAGTAACTAGCCTTATAAGTAATCTTATTAAGTAATAAGCGTTAGAAACGCGCTAGCGCTGCTTACGCTAGTATTTAAGCTTAAAATAAGCTATCTACTTGTTAAGTCCCCAAAGGATAGCTAATCCCTATAGGGGTAAAGGTTGGTTCTCGGGCAAGAATACTGGTAGGACAGGAGAGGTTGTAGTGATAGCTTGCGCTTGTCACTGGGGCGTTAGTATCGAAGGTGTGTACAGCACAATCAAATCAACAAGATTGCTTACTTAGATCCAAACGATAGATTAATAAACAAGATTAAACACGAATGCCATAAGGGTATTCGTGTCGGTTTATATACAAGAGGTTTATTAGTTACCGTCCACCTATCTTTCTGCCATCCTATCTTTCTGGTGGATGGTCGTGTCATCCATAGATGGTATACCGTCCATGTTCTTGGCTAGATGGTATGTCTTAGCTAGATAGTACATCACGTGACCTCGGTTGCGCAACCCCACCAAGTGTCACCCCCACTAAGGGCCCGTTAGTCCTCCGCGTCCCATACATGTTCAGATCCTAACATCACCTCCCCTCTTCCAGATAGCGTCCTCGGTATCCTCGTTCCGCGCCCCCTAGCTACAGATACGGTTGTCGCATATAAATACTCGCGTGAGTCGCTGTTTTCGCGTTCTGGTCTTAGTGCCTTCCTAACCATGCCTAAGGATCCCAAGCCCCGCAAAGCGCGCGCGCCTCGCAAAAAGACTTCAACCCAAGAGCGGCGTGATCGCATTCGTCGTGTTAAAGGGAGTAGTAAGGAGATGCCTTTCCGCTGCACCCGCTGCGAAAAGCTAAACATTTATTGTTTCGTGGATACTGCGTCTAGTCGTTGTGCTGGTTGTATCGCTGCAAGGAGCGAGTGTGAGCTGTTTGTTCCTAAAGAGGAGTGGGAGAAGGTAGAGGATAAAGAGCGTGAAAAGCGGCTAGAGTTAGCTCACGCTAAGGAAGAGACGTTGCGTAGTTAATAAAAACTTACTCGGCATAAGCGTAAGTTATTAGAGATTAAGAGTCGTAAGAGGCTATTCGCGCGTCGGGATAGGAAATTACTAGATACCTAGGATAAGGTGTAAGAGACGGAGAGCTCGAGTGCGGACGCTCCGTTCCAAGACAATTTCCTCGCTAATCTAGGCTGGTCACAGGCCAACAATCTCCTTCCTGATCCACTAATAGATCTTCTTCTTAACGAGTTCCTATCTAGTTCTCCTTTAATCGTTCCGGGTTCCTTCTCGTGGTCTGACAATAGTATTGTGCTAACATTTAGCGATAGTTATTAAGGTTTACTTCTAGTTCCCATGTGTCTTCTAAGTGTGGATATCTTTTCCACTTAATTAAGTAGGTTCGTGACTAATCTGTGTGTTATAGTATCTTCTCGACTTCGAATTCGGTTTCCTCCTCTGGTTGGTGATAGAAGGTGGTTTTAACTAGTGTTTCAGAGTCTACTAGTTCCAATCGGTCTATGTAGAATACTAGGTGTATTTTGGCGTCTGGTGGTAATTCTAATCAATAGTTAACCGGTGATACTTGTTCAGAAATAAAAAATAGTCTAATCTTAACATAATCCAGTTTCTTGTGCTTTTTCTTCTAAGTTCAAAGATTTTTCGTAAGTAGATATGCTTTATCCCCCTTCTTTAGCTAAGGTGCCGTTTTTCTTTTTTAGTTTGTATAGGAAATGCTTTGCTGTTAAGCTTTCTTAAGGTTCTCTCGGAGTTATTAATGTATTTCTTTTATTTTTGTAGCCGTGTTGATGGCTTCTTCCGTTCTAATAGTAGTAGGAAATATCTAATTAAAGAGATGTGGATGTCTTCCGTAGTTCGCATAAAACGATGTATATCCAGTTACTACTAATATCTTGTTGTTATATGCTAATTATGCCATTGGTAATAGGGAAATCTAGTTATTCTTCTGGTTGTTGCAGTAGATGCGTAGGTACGTTTCCATTATTTAATTTATACGTTCTGTTTGTCCATCCGTCTGTGGGTGGTAGGCTATTAATAGTTTTCGTTTTGTTCCAATAAGTGCCGTGAGTGTTGTCCAGTAGTTTAAAGTGAAGAGTTTATCTCTGTCGCTAATAATTGTCTTAGGGATGCCATAATGTCGTATAAGTCGATCTAGGATAAGGAACGCTAGTTCCATTGCTATTATTACCTTTTTACACGATAGTAATTTCACGTATTTGGTAAATCTGCATACAATTACCAGTATTACGTCGTAACTTACTCCGTTTATGGGATCTTTCGACTTTAGCAATCCTATAACAAAGTCTATTACGATGTCTTCCCAAGGTGCTATAGGTATCTGGATAGCTTGCATTTCTCCGTACTTAAGATGTGTTACGTGTTTATTGTGTTAGCATTCTGCACATTTACGTATGTAGGTTGCTACTACTTCCTTAATTCCTTTAAAGCTGTAGTTCCTCTAAATCAGTTCCACTATCTTTTTAATTCTAGGGTATCTATATACAGGGTCGTCGTAGTATTATCGTATAACCTCTATCTGTTGTTCCTTAGGTACTTCTCGTGTGAGTACAAGGAGTTAATTAAGTTCTGCCGTAGGTTCTAAAGAACTGTCGGGTTTTTATTTTAGTATCGCGGAGTAGGTTTTTACTTTGTCTCTTGCAAGGTCGTGTTGTTAGCTAAGTGCGTCTACTCGTCTGTTTTCTTTATTAGGTGTGTATACAATCTTAAATTTGTATTATCTAAGCGTCTCTGACTATCTTGCCTGTCTTGGCGTAAGTTCTTTCGTGGTCGTGAAGCGTGTAAGGTTCTTATAATCTATAAAGATCTTAAGTGTAGAGCAGCTAAGAGCGTAGATTCTCTAGTGCTTTAACGTTTTAACAATTGCGTATAGTTCTTTATCGTGTACGTCATATCGTGCTTCCGTGTCGGTGAATTTGCATGAGTAGTATGCAATAAGATGCTATTTGCCATCCTTCTCTTGCTTCGCGTAGGCGCCTATCGCGAGGTCACTTGCGTCTGTTTCGATTCGTAGTGGTTTTCCATCCCTAAAGTGGATAAGTACTGGTGGCATAATGCATGCGGTTTTTAAGAGTTAAAACAACATTCCACACTCTGCAGTCCATGCGAATAGTGTGTCTTTTCTTATAAGGTTTATAAGTAGTATCGTAATCTTTGCGTAATCCTTAATAAATTGTTAATTAAATCTATAGAATCCTAAGAATTCTTAGATGTTCTTTACTATCTTTAGTATTAGCTAGTTCTTAATGTATTTAATCTTATTAGGTGCGACTTTAATTCCTTCTGTGCTAATAACGTGTCCTAGGAATTTAAGTCGTGTTACGTGCCACTTGCATTTCTTTAGCTTAATTCTAAGGTGTGCCTTATCTAATGTAGTTAACACTGTCTGTACATGCAGAACATAATCTGAATTATTCTTAAAGTAAACAAGTATATCGTCCATGTATGCGATAACGAATATGTCTAGATAGTTATAAAGTACGTGGTTAACTAGTGCTTGGAAGTTTGCCGGTGCGTTAGTAAGTCCAAAAGGTATAACTATGTATTTAAACAGTCCGTAGCGTGACCTAAACGCTATCTTCCACTTGTCACCTTCCTTAATTTGTATAAGGTGGTAGCCATCTCGTAAGTCTATTAGTGTAAAGCGTTTGGCTCTTGAGAGTTAGTCTCTTAATTCTAAGATGTTTAGTAGTAAGTATTAATTTTTAATCGTCATGTCGTTAATCTTCTAATAGTTAACATATAGTCGTGGTGTGCCGTCTTTCTTCATGATAAACATGAAAGGGCTGGCTACTAGTGACTTTAATGGTCGTATGTATCCTTTCGCAAGATTTGTCTCGATGAATTCCTTTTCTTGCTGGAGTTCTTTTCTAGTTTTGCTATATAGTGGTCCAAAGGGTGGCGTTTTTCCTTCTACTAGGTCTATCGCTAGATCCCAGGGCTGATGTTCTGGAAGGTTTGCTTTTCCTTCTCTTTCGGTGAACATATGATTCCATGCTCGATAGCATTCTAGAATTTTATGGTTTGTGCTTTCATCCATCTTCTTGCGCTCTGTGACCTGGTGGTTCCTGCCAGCGTCTGCCAAGGGTTTCTTCCGTTTTTCGACTGTCCGTCGCGAGACTATAGTGTTAATAGCTCTCTTATCTACTATTAAGCTCTGTTAATGCGTAGGCTTTGCTTGCAATGCACAGTTACAGCGCTTAAAGAATAGCCTTTTTCTCTTTTAATTAATCGTGGGATTATGCTTCCTTAACTAGGGTAGTTCTAAAATCACGTCGTGATTAGCTTCCTTAATAATGTTAAGGGTAATTAATTCCTAGTGTCTATGGATCGTAAGGGTAGTTTCGACCTCGTATTCAATTATTGCTTTGCCAGGCATTAGTTATCCATTCGCGACATAGATAGCATAGGGTATGGCCTTCTTACGTTTATAGAGTCCTGCTCTATCAAGTGCTTTTCTTGACACATAGCTTTCCTGTGCTCCTAAGTCCAGCATGGCTTTTATTCATGTTTCTTTAAGCTATACCAGTAGCTTAATTAATGCCTGATCGTTTATGGCATTTAGTTCTTTAAAGGCGTTTTCCCTCCTGAGCCTAGGTCTAAAAAAGACATCTTTTCTATAGGTGGCTTTACAGGATTAAGGTGTTCTTCCTTCTTCTTCTCCTAAGGCTGCTACTAGCCCTTTTCTAGGAGAGCTTCACCGTCTTCTTCCTTTGTTACCGTTTTAATCCTGAGGGTCGTAGTCCCTTTCGGTATGCGATTAAACCCATGCTTTCCCTTTTTCTCTTTGTGTTCCTTATAATCGGGGTGTAAGCATGTTTGCCATTTGTCGGATGCGCATTTTCTATTAACCAGTAGCGACATTACTTAGTTTAGCGCTTAGTTAAGGTGTAAAAAGTATCGTTTTTCACGTTTATCCTAGAGGTGAACGTTACAATAGGTGATAGGGCAGTTAAACCACTCCCATCTGCATTATTAGTACGTTCAGGGAAAATAACTGTATTCCTTGGCTTAGTAATAAATAGTATATTAGTCTTCTCTATAAAGGGTCCATCGTATGGTCTCATGCGTAGGATTACGGTGGTCTAGGTCGTACTGTGGTTCGTAGTTCAGGCTTTCGTTTAGGTATTTCTTCTTAGGGTCTTCGTTTTTATAGCGAGCGTCTGCCCATTCTCGTGCTGTCTTACTAACCAAGTCAGGTCGGTAAGCATGATAGAATGCGGCTTCGTAGTCTAGGTCTTGTCGTTCTACTACTATAAAACCGAAGTCTCCTTCTCGAGGTCGGTGTTTTTCTAAGAAGTCGAAAACATTCGTCGTCTTACTAGCAACTAGCTTGTTCTAGCTAGGGTGAGGAGTAGAAGATTAAGGCATTAGCTCTATCTCTTTCTCGTCCAAACCTTCGTATGCATCCTCGTAGAGTCGTAAGTTAGGCAAGTCTAATCGCTCTAAGTCCTCGTTTAGGATATTAGATTGCCTAATAGAGGGTATTACCTGCCATTCTTCGTCGGTTACTTCTGTATCATCGACAGTAAGTACGTTCAGCTGTCTAATAACCTTGTTATTAAACCTATGATTCCTGGCGATGTGACCTAGTTTGTCATATATAAAGTATTTGCGTGTCTCGGTCCCCTTGTGTTAGGTTCCATCTAAGATACGCTTTTGGTTAGGCTTACGAAAGCCTATAGCCTTTCCTGTTCCCTTTTCCAGGTTGTTAAACTAGACATCTTCTATAGGTTAGGGTCCGTAGTAGTTGCGTTGCTGGCGTCGAGGTGTTTTCGGCGGCGCTCTGTAGACTACAAGTGCCTATCGTCCGAAGCTAACGTTCCTCGGGTTCTTACGTAGCTCTTCATGCAATGCGAACCATTCCCTATTAATGCGGATGGTCTCTTCGTACAGTTCTTCCAAGGTCTCTATTTTTGCACCACTACGCAGGAGTTCTTCGCGCACATTACGTTTAAGGCCTTATTTATACATTATCTTAAGAAATTCATCCTCCTAGTCAAGTTACACGGCGTACTTACAGAATTCAGCTACATACTCGGCTGCGGATCGTTGCTATTGGATCGTCTAGATCGCCTGCTCAGCGATAGCGGTTTTATTAGCAATTCTAAATATCTATTAAAGGCATTTCTTAAAGTTGGCGTAGTCCTTAATAATATTAATAGCATCTTTATTACGGTTAATGTAGTCTTCATCCTCGTTGTCGTGATCCATGTCTAGGTACTTAATTAAGTAGGGATAGATCTATTCTTCAGCGCTTCCTCGCATGTAAGTTGCTACAAAGATAACCTTCTTCTTGTCTTCAAGGTCTTGGTTCTAGTCGAAGAAGTAGAGGTCTAGCTATAAAAGCCAGGTATCAAGGAGGGTACGATTACTATCATACAAGTCAGGTTTGTGCGCCTTGTTCTTGCCATCCCCCATAGGGGTGACATAGTTGTCCGAAGCCATGGAAGAGTTAGGGGTCCTATTAGTATTCATGTTAAGGGTGTTCAAAATGTTAAGTCCCCAAAGGATAGCTAATCCCTATAGGGGTAAAGGTTAGTTCTCGGGCAAGAATACTAGTAGGACAAGAGAGGTTATAGTAATAGCTTGCGCTTGTCACTAGGGCGTTAGTATCGAAGGTGTGTACAGCATAATCAAATTAACAAGGTTGCTTACTCAGATCCAAACGATAGATTGATAAACAAGATTGAACACAAATGCCATAAGGGTATTCGTGTCAGTTTATATACAAGAGGTTTATTAGTTACCGTCCACCTATCTTTCTGCTATCCTATCTTTCTGGTGGATGGTCGTGTCATCCATAGATGGTATACCGTCCATGTTCTTGGCTGGATGGTATGTCTTGGCTGAATGGTACATTACGTGACCTCGGTTGCGCAACCCCACCAAGTGTCACCCCCGCTGAGGGCCCGTTGGTCCTCCGCGTCCCATACATGTTCAGATCCTAACACTACTACTCTACCTAAAGTTACATCACGTGGCCGCAATATTAAGCTCCTAAGTAAATATAATTAGTTTAGATTAATTACAAGAGTCGATATAGTGTTTTACTAGAAAATCTCATGATAATAGCTATTGTACGTGGCTTAGTAGCCTCACTTTTGAAGTGGTGGATATGGTGTTCGGCGGGGCACGAGGTGTCTCCGGGCATGAGCTGTCCGTGCACGTTACCGTAGCTTGGCAGTTGGTGCGCCGCGTCACTAAACGCGCCACCCCAACATGATCGCTTAGCCAGCAACATAAGGCTACTAAGCTACCTATAATTAATATTATTTAAGATTTTCTAAAGTTAAGGCCTTTAAGGCTTGTAGATAATTATTAGTAACTTAAATTATTAATATCTTTTTAGTATTCTAATTATTTAGCTATTACGTGACTTTAAGGTAGTGTCAGATTTGATAGTGTTCTGTCACTTTGAGATAATGCAATGATGAGAATTTAATAGATGTGATAATTGATTAATGATGTTCGTGTTCTGTGTTCCTGGAATGCAAATGTGTGCGAGGCTCCAAATAAGTGCCGCTGCAGCGCTAGCCCTATTTAGAATAGTACAAAAGAGAGAGTGCTCCAGCCTTATATCCACAACAGATAGAGGCTATATAATCGGACAGGTAGATATAATAAATAAGGCTTTATTAATATTTATAGTTTTACGCTAAGACTATTTTTTCTTAATAGTTTTATTAAAAAGCTTTAAAATATTCTTACTACCTAATTTAGATATTTTAATAAGTTTTTAAAATTAACTTTATACTTTATAGGTGTCCGATTACATGGCACTTTGCATTAAACTCAAAGTGTAAAGGTGGCTAGGCAATCCTACGCCAAGAAAAGAAGACTTTGGTAGCAGTCTAACAGAACACGAACAAGACACAACACGAACATCATTAATAAATTATCATAACTATTAATTCTTATCATTGCATTATCTTAAAGTGACAGAACACTATTAAATCTAATAATTAAGAGTCTTACTACTTTAATACGACCGGTTGCAATGGCGCAATCTACCCTTAGAGACGCTATAGTTATTCTAACTAATAATAATAACTTTACTATATAGCTACAACAACTTAAAATGCGATGCAAGCCACTTAATATCTAGAAAATTATTAATCTAGACTCACCTATCGATCCGAAAACGAAACCCGTTATGCTAAAGCCTCTCGCTATTAGCCTCTACTAAGTATTATAAGCTTATGTAACTATAAACCTAAACACCTTGCTAATACACCTATCGCAACTATCAACGCAAGGCACAAAGGCATATAAGGATAATATTGATATCTATAAAATACTCCTAGAAGACTATAAGATAAACGATCGCGAATATAAAGAGGAGAGGGCAAATATTAATAAGGTAGTTATCTACCTATAATTAACAGTTTCAGCCCACCTACAAAAGAATTACTGTTTACTAGAGCTATTAATCAAGCAATGGATTAGTAATCTTATAGCTAGAGTTAGTATTAACCTAGAGCATGAGCAAATGCGGGTAAGGACCTAATATTATAAGGCGATTAAGCCTATAAGAAGCGTAGCTACCTGGCACACATGGCTAAATAAGTATAATTACGCGGCTACTAAAGCAGAAACCTAAGGGGTAAGAGAGCTTTAGCAGCTAAGCGTAGTTAAAGAAGACTTTATAAAGGTAGTTAATTATATTGCCTCTTAATAGGTTACAAATTTTCAGTTAACCTAGAGAAAGGACCCGTCCGTCTCTAGGGAAGGCATAATAAGACTCTTCTAAGACTATATAAATCTCCAGCACCTGAATAAGGGCAAATAAAAAGGCGCTTTTACTACTATAGAGTTATTTCTCGCTAAAGGTGGTAAATCCACCTAGGTCACAGAGAGGGACGCCTCTCTTATAGATAAAGCAGTATTATTTAAACTAAGGGAAAGACCTCTTAAATAATAAAATAATAGTCTTAGTACTAGAACTAAGCGGTCTGCCACAAGCGATTACAAGCTAGTAGTAGCTAGTAGTAAACACTACCCCGCTTATAATTAGCGTTATGCTCTAAGAGATTGCTTCTATGCATTCTTAGAGAAACAACCTAAATAGTTTAAGCTAAAGCCTTTTATAGTAAAGCTAATCTAATTTAGGTTAGAGCACGACTTAGAGCTGCAAGAAGCTTTAAGAGCTCTTAAGAGACTAAAATCTTAAATACTAAAAATTAAACTATTACACACTCCTACTCCAACGCGAATCACTGAGGCTAACAATAAGTAACTAAATAGACGAAAGATTACTAAAATCCTAGCAAGCTTTAATGTAGCATCCTTCTATACCAATCCAAACACGTACCTATTACAATACTCAGCTATCCTCGATTCAGGCACAACTTACCACATCTTTAACGATATCAATCGCTTTATCTCGTATAGGCCACCATCACCTAGAGACTTTATATAGGCTGGCAATACACAAGTATAGATTAAAGGATATAGGAGCGTCTACCTCAACATATAAAGTGCAAGTAGTAACTAAATAATATAGCTAGACAATGTGGCCTATTATCCTAATCTACTTTGCAACCTAGTGTCGTTCCGATTACTCCGCAAGCAAGGCCTTTGGTGGAACATAAAAGTAGACCCCACAACTCTAAAGAGAAGAGATAATATAACGCTAGTAGAGCTTTAGGAGCTATATAAATAATAGGTGCTTAAGTACAGATCCGCCCTATTACGCTATATAGTTATTAATAGTGTACTAGCTGCCCACATAGCGCACAAAACCAACACCCACACTAGAAGGCTAAAGAAGGCAGATGCCTTAACCTGGCATAGACGACTAGGTCATCTAGGCCCTTAAGCCCTTAAACACCTTGTTCAGCAATCTTAGGGGGTAAGAATAAAAGGGCTTACTATAGCTAAATGCGATGCCTGTAGAAGAGCTAAACTTAAGCAATAAATACGCTAATAACTAAGAGATCTAATAGAAGGCCCTGGCGAAAGGGTAGCCATTAATTTCTACAATTTCGAAACTAATAGTTCTATAAAAGAGAAAAGTTAAATGCTAGTCACTAATTAATTCTCTAGCTTTATGTAAGACTTCTACTTCAAAGACAATCGCCCAGCACGATCAATCATTAAGCTACTTAATAGCTTTATACAATTTATAAAAGTACAATTTAACGTCACTATTAAGATTATTAAATTGGACAACAAAATCTTCTCTATTAAAGCTAAAGTAGAAAGGTGGTGCTTAACATAAGGCATTAAAATTAAGCCTTTAGCACCTAATACCTAAGCATAAAATAGAAGAGCTAAACGCTTAAGGGGTGTTATTAAGGAGAAAGCGTGCGCGATGCGACTTAACTCTAACCTACCTTAGTAAATATAGCCTAAAATTACCTAAGCCGCCGTCTACCTCTATAATTAAACTCTAAACTACGGCAATTATTAGCGATCACTATACGAAGTGTTCTTTACAATAGTAGCCTCTTAAAATGGCTTTGTTACCTAGCCACGAAAACCTAATTAAGCTCACCTGAAAGCATATAGCTGTAAAGCTTTTACTATAACCGACGATACAAAACGCGGCAAGAGTAAGCTCTAAAGGCTTAACCTTAAGGCATGGATTAGCTACCTTGTTAGCTACTAATTAACTAATATTTAAAGAATCTGGATTCTATTACTTGCAAAGGTTATCAGCACCCGCGATATAATTTTTAATAAAGACTTAGTATTCTTAGGCAAGACTAAAGACCTAATAGATAACCTTATGCATAGCACCTTAGAAGAGATCGTAGTTTAGGTATAATTAGTAGAGCTACCTCCCTTACCTTAGCAAAACCTAGAGACGGAGTCCTTTTATAAGGATAAAATAATCACTAACATATTATATAAAGAAGGGGACGAGGAGACCTTAAGCTGTAGGCAAAGTAGGAAATTTAGCTATAAATACCTAACGCCTCTATTAACTCTACTACTAGTTACACTCCTTGCCTAGTTAATAACAAGAGATAAACAACCTAAACCACCTTATAAAGCACAAGCAGTGCAATTGCAAACAAGCCTATAAATTACTACTTTTATAGCAGGCACCGAAGCTAGCAGCGCCGGCAAATATAATAGCAAGATTCTTAATAAGGCCTAGCTTCGACGTATAATTACAGCAGGCAAGAAGCCGCATTAAAGCGTGCTACTAGAGCCACTTACATGCTAAAATAAGCTCGAGGACCACCCTCTCTACGATATATAGAAGGAAGCCAAGCGATCCTATCTACAGAGCTATAAGGAAATGAAATCCTAGAGTAAGGTTGTAGCCGCTCTAGTAAAAGTAGCAGGCCACCAAATCCTTAACTACATATAGGTATATACCTATAAGTTTAATAAACACTATCGACTACAGAAGTGCAAAGCATGACTAGTTATAAAAGGTAACTAATAATAGCACCTTACTTCGTAAGAAACCTATACTATAATACTAGTAGGATAATTATTTTGCATGCTTATAGCGATTATAGCTTAGTTTAACCTAGAGCTTATCTAACACAACGTTACTAACGCTTTTGTCCACGCAAAGCTGGACAGAGAAATCTATATAAGAATGCCCCGTGGCTACTCGCGAGCAGGCATAGTCCTCCACCTACATAAAGCACTCTACGGACTGCGCATATCTCCACTACTTTAGCAGAGAGAGTTTACATTAACGCTTTATAATATAGGTTTTAAAACAGTACCCTACGAGCTATACTATCTTATTAAGGATAGCATTATTATCTTCTTCTATGTAGATAACTTTATTATTACTTATAACAAGTTATAACAGCAAGCTACTAAAGCTGCTTTAGTAAAAATAAGCACTAAATTTACACTTACTAGTAGCAACGACCTATAATAGTTTTTAGGAGTTAAAGTTATTAGAGACCGCCTAAACGGAAAGATCTAGCTTTCACAGGCCTTATATATTGACAAGATCTCGCGCCTTATTAAGCAACATAAGATACAGCACGAAACACCTATAGCAGCAGTTAAACTACTTCCTCGAACTAGGCTTGCTAATAAGGCTAAAGTTAATTAATATTAGCGTAAGATAGGATCTATCCTCTACGCTACGGTAACTACACGACTAGATATTACCTTTATAAGCTCTTGACTTTCACGATTCCTATTAAACCTAAGTAAAGAGCACTAAGCCGCTACTAACCGAGTTCTCCTCTATCTTGCGGATACCAGATTACTAGGTCTTCAGCTTAGGGGTGCAGATACTTTAGAGGTGGCAAGTAACGTTTCTTTCGCTAATAATACGCTCAACCGCAAGAGCTCACAAGAATACATTATTAAGTTATTTAGTAGCTTAATTACATGGAAAGCAAATAAGCAAGATATAGTCACTATATTAACTATAAAGACCAAATTACTAGCTCTCTTATAAGTAGCTAAAGAAGCTTTGTTTATCTCACGATTACTAAAGAAGCTAAAGATTAACCTTAGCAATTCTCTTATTATAATTAATTACAATAACTAGCAAATAATCTAGCTTATTACTAAAGAGATTGCTAAGCTACTGACTAAGCTCTGTTATATAGATATTTATAATCACTGGCTGAGACAAGAGGTCGTATTAAAGATAATTAAGGTAGACTATTAACGCTCGGAGGACATAGTTACAGATAGGCTTACGAAGGCCTTGCTAGCTAATAAGTAAAGTAACTTTTTAAATAAATTAGGACTTGCAGAAATTAAGGACAAGATTATAAACGTAGAGGTTAACCTGCTTAAGCTAAAGCAAAGAATAAAGGCTTTTAAAATTAAACTATAAAGGATAATACTGTTAGATCACCGACAGATAGTCTCCAGCTTAAGGATAAGCCTAAGCTAAGGGGGTGTGTCTAATTACATGGCACTTTGCACTAAACTTAAAGTATAAAAGTGGCTAGGCAATCCTACGCCAAGAAAAGAAGACTTCGGTAGTAGTCTAACAGAACACGAACAAGACACAACACGAACATTATTAATAAATTATTATAACTATTAATTCTTATTATTGCATTATCTCAAAGTGACAGAACACTATCAAATCTGACAATAGGCTTATTACTTAAGGCGTTACTTAATAGTCTTATTAGCCCTTTACTTTACGTATATATTTTTAGTAGCTACTTAAGTAACACGCCTTTCTTAGAGTAGCTTTATTTTAAGCTACTAGCTAGCTTAATAGACTTTTACTTACTTACTTTTTTAAAACTGTAGTTACTACTCTTTAGTATTTTTTAGTATTAATAGTCGCGGGCCTATTATACGCTATAAAGTAATTAAAAAATTACTTTACTACCTTAAACAATCCGACGGCATTTTGGCCGCCGTTTTCGGGTGCCCGCGCCGCCGTTTCCTGACGCAGATTTGCCGCTAAACCTCCCTATTCCTGCGCCGGGAGGCTCGACCGCACGTGCTCCCCGGATTACCCACTTCAGCTAGCGCATACAGGCCACTGCCTCAACTTCGAGAAGCTCCCCTGTCGCACGTGCGGTACACTTTCGCATACACCAGCGCCCAGATTACATCCTGCGCTTCAAAACATCCTGCGCTTTCCCCTCCCTCGCACAGACAACCTCATCACCGTCGCAATGTCCAGCCCCACGTCCAAGTGGCGGATTGCGGCACCCTCGCTGCTAGGAACGCGCGCGCGAGGCACAACTCTCGGCACCACTCGCTATCCTTAACGCCAGTAGTATGCGGGCCTAAACTGAGGCTGCCCTACTGGCGGCGTACTTAAAGCGGTTCCCTCGTCCTCCACAAAACAGCTAATAAGGACCGCCTCATCTTTCGCTCACACACTGAGCTGGCTACTCTACCTATCTTCTGCTACGACCAAGCACTGTGTCTTCTCCCACAACCCTTCCCTCCGCCAAACGCTACCCGTACCGACGCAACATGCGACGCCGTCTACCAGTCGACGATTCCTCCGATGAGAGCGAGTATGTTGAGTCCGATATGGATGGCGATCTTGAGTCAGATACAGACTTGATGGACCGCAGTGCGAAGGATAACAAGCCACGCGAAGATACAGAGGATGAGACATGGCTCTCTTATAGGGAGGAATATCCTCCTGAGCACTATCTCGAACAGCTAGAAACGTTCGATGAAGGAGAGTACACGAAAGAGGACTACAAGGATAGCAGTACTCGTCTGCTTAATCGCATAGAAGATCAGTGGAATCAGTAGGTCCCTTATCTAATACTGCCTTTGGAACATGCATGGCTAATATATTATAGATGCTGGACGTACTTAGGCAAAGATCAATTCCGTCACTACGGAACTATATCCATCCGTACTTTGCATACCTTCTTTAACTGGCTCCTCGGTCAGCGTCGAGGGAGGGACGGAAGGAAACACCGGGGAACCAAGTTGGCTAGTTCCCTCGGGACATACTGGAAGGTGTTCCGCCTCGTGTATGAGAGGGCAACTGGTGCTAAGCTAGATGCAAAAATGAACCGGAGCATGCACAAGGTCAGTCCTACCTCCTGTTTTAGACTTTCCTGTAAGACGTGTCTAAGCTTTATACAGGTGCTACGAAAGCTAGCGAAAGAGCACGGCTTGAAGAAGATTGGCCGAGACAAGGCCTGCATGTATGTTGAAGACCTTACCCGAGTTCTGGAAAACAACCTTGCAACAACCGAAAAAAAATACTCCCACGGACGCTATCGGATACAAGCTCAGCTCTACCTACAGCTCGGCGGTTTTATGGCGAATCGCCCAAAAGCTCTCCTAAGTCTCTGCTATCGACATGTTCGGGTCACGCTGCTCCGGGATCCAGAGGGTGGGCCTCATCGGGTACTACTGGAGTTGACATTTGAGTTCACGAAGGAATTTCTTGGAATTAAAGACATGTAAGCCGGTTCTTTTATTATCTATACATATATGTTAAGAAGGCTGACACTTGAGCAAGGAATACCTTCCCTATCCCTGAAATTATCCATGACGAGACCCTTGTCTTCAGCCTTCATGTATTCCTTCTTGGAATGCTCTTCTACGATGGAGCGTTTGCTGCCTATAACCTAACCTCACCAGATGAGTTAAGCAAACTCTCTATTCCGCCAGGACGTAACGAACTACCCTTGCGCCTTAATCGAGAACTGGACAACATCACATTATTCCGCATGGCCGAAAGGACACCAGATGGCTGGCGTATTTCCAAGGAAGAGCCTCTTCGAGACTCTACATTACGACCTTGGATCAAAGCTCTAGGAGAAATTACGGGTTTTGCAGAGGTCACCCGACCCTATTCTCTACGATATGCTGGAGGCAAGGCATTCAATGATAATGGTAAAGCCAACCCGCACAAGCCGTAGTAGGTTAAGAACTAACATGCATAGGTAACGTTAGCGAGGCTATGCAAAACCTAATGATGGGACATGCCAATATACGGACGTTCTTGAAACACTATCTATCGCGACGCGTGACTGTGGATACACAGGCCGTCGTGCGAGGCATCCTGCCCCAAGGTGCATTGATGCGAGCTGCTTGTACCATGAGTCGTTCGATTGATGCCCGAAGGCCACGACGCCTCACACAAGAGCAATCCGCGTCAGTAAACGACAATCCTACCATTTGCTCTCTACTGGCGCAACGGGAACAACTCAAAGGTCGTCTTGAAAATGGAACAAAACATCCAAAGTACAAAGAGCTCAGCCGTAAGCTTAACCAAGAACGACAGCGTCAGCGGCACGCCCTTCTTCAGGAGATTAAGGAGCGCTGGGAGTATGAGCAGCCTGTGCGTGATGTTGAGCAGCAACTTGCTGGCATGGAAGCCGAAGGCGTTGCAGCGGTAGTGGAGTCTTACGACGCTATGCTCCCCGCACAAAGGGCATTAGTAGACGCCGTCCTGGCCCAACCAGGCACTTGCCTAAAAGAAGAGGTCAGTCGGCGCAACCGGGCTATCCGTGCCGTTATGGATTACTGTGGGATTGAAGAAGGTGGAATGTGCTCTTCTCGGCGGAAGCGACGTAGCAGTCGTGTCGTATCGCCTATTAAGAGTAAAGAAGATCTACAACTCAAGGCCCGCGAAGAAGCAGCACTAGAAGCAGCCAAGGTGTCAGTGTACAAAGAGAAGAGGCCGACAGTATGCTTTGTTTGTTTAGGCAATGAAAACCTGCCTACAGAAGACCGCGTGCACTCATTTCTCACCCCTGGTGATCTCACGAAACATTTTCGAAGGAAACACCTCGCGAATATGAACAAAGGAGAATCTGTCAGATGCAACCTCTGCCAGACTGACTTAGTCCATAAGATGCATTGGCAACGACATGCTTCTGACGTCCATGGTACCGTTTCATAGAGCGCTATTCAACCCTAGACTCCTATGTCTTTGGCGATGGACCAGCACGAAGATAGCTAGCAGGCAATCTCTTATACCTATACTACTATATAATTCCGCGTTCCTTACATCTACAAGTGTTGCCTTTGTTTATGTTCACTTAGCAGCAAGCTTACTCTTTCCTCTACTTGTAGGGGGATGAAGCTCTGGCAACATAGGGCAAATTACGTTTACACTAAAATCCACCACATCTATGAGCGACCTTACCTATTCCCGAAGTTGTCTATGACGCGACCCTCGCCTTCAGCCCCCACGTCTTCCTACTCGGGATGCTCTTTCACGATGGGGCGTTTGCTGCGTACAATCTAACATCTCCAGAAGAGCTAAGCAGGCTCTCTATCTCGCCAGAGCGCAATAAGCTCCCATTGCGTCTCAATCGAACACTAGACGACATTCCCGTCTTCCGCATGGCGGAAAGGACTCTGGAAGGCTGGGTTATCTCTAAGGATAAACGTCTCCCAGACTCTACGTTACGGCCTTGGATTAAAACCCTTGGAGAAATCACAGGTTTTGCACAGGTCACCCGGCCCTATTCACTACGCTACGCTGGAGGCAAGGCATTTAACGAGAATGGTAACATTAGCATCAGCTACCAATCCTAGCAGATCTAGAACTAACGTATGTATACTGTGGTATCAGGCAAAAGTGAGGTGAGTGGCCCGCGCACAACAGGGGTGTCGCCAAGATGCCGAGCCATGTAAATTTCGCACGCTTGTCCTCTTTTATGTATAAATTTTAGTACCTCGTGTGACCACCTTTCGCATTAATTACAGCCTAGTATCTAGCTAGCATGCTCTTAACAAGCTTCTTAAATACTTTACTTCTAATTAAGTCCTACGCTTCCTGTATAATATCACGTAGCTAGCTATATATACGCTACTTACCCCTAGGTAGATTAAAATAATACTACTTAATATAGTCCTTTATCTTATTCTATACTACCTTAATTAGGTTAAGATCTAGCGAGAACGCTAGCTAAAAGATAAAGTAAATTCCTCTTAATTAAAGCTCTTTAATTAT
>ML976778.1:9528-132167 GCA_010015655.1 Bimuria novae-zelandiae CBS 107.79
GGGCCTTCCGCCTATCTACTTCCCTCGCCGCAGCCCTTCTCTTCCCTCTCTAAGGGATCGCCTTAGTACTGTGGATAGACTAAGTCGCCCGTAGTTAGGGCGCTTTTTATAATACAATCCCTTACCCCCTTATATCTAATTCACCTGTACGATAAAATCGACACGAAGAGTTACCCGCTAGACCTTAAAGATAGCAAGAGACCCTTAAAGCAGGTTACTACTCGCAGAACCCTCTAAATAAGAGCCTTTAATAGTTACAACGCCTATAGAAGACCTAACGACACTTATAGACTTAGAGGAAGACCTCCCTACTATTATAAGTAGTAATAATAACTAATAATTAGAGGAAGTTACCCTCTAAGAACGCCTAAGCGTACTATAGCTCTAATAATATATTTAGGAACTAGAGGCCTCCCTAATAGTAAAGCGTTACTAATCTAAAGGCAAGACCCTAGTCAGGAACGAGATAATAACTACTAGCATCTCTAACAACTCCCTAGAGCCTAAGGAGGGTCACGGTAACCTAGACAAGACTAAAGATATAAGCAATAACCTATTAAGTAATAGCTTAATAGAGGACGCGTCCTTAAGCTTAGATAATACTAGTTAAGACTAATTTAGGGCCTCCGGGAGCATCTAACGCCCGCGAAAGAAGGATAGACAAGACTAGGCCTGCACTAGTCACGATAAAGAATATTAAATCTAAATAGTAACTACTACCCTAGACGTATAGCTACTAAAGCTACTAGAACTCCCTTAATTTAAAGGTAAGGGTCGCAAGGAACTAAACTTATAAAAGAAGGCCTATAAGGACTATATTAACTTCTTACCTACCCTTAAAACTAACGAAGCGCAGGTTAGGTTCGCAGTAAGATACTTAGAAGATATATAACGTAACTACTAAAACTAAATAGTCGCTAAGATCCTAGAGCAGAAGCGATACAGGAAAGTCACCTAGGACCTTCTATAGTAAACTATAGTAGACTCTTTAGAATTAGCCTAGGAGCGAAAGAGTGCCGCTTGCCAAAGGATTAAGGTAGCTAAATAAGGCAAGAAGACCCCTACAGAACTCCTTAACTACCTTAAAGACTAATAGGAGGAATACAACCTAAAGAAGGCCTTAAATAATAATAATAAAGACTATATTAATAACTTCTATACAGCACTAGACAAGAAAATCTAAAAACGCCTTAAATAGTAGCCACGCGAATAGAAGAGCCTCTTTTACTTAAAAGTAAAGGTAAATATATATTAGTAAGCGTTAAAACCTTATAAGTTAGGGAAATAATATATATACGATATTAATAACAACTTCCTTAACGAGCTAGCTAATAAAAGGCGCGATCGAAAGCGATCTAGGTTAAATAACATAAGACTATACTAGAGACGCCACGATAGCGACCGTCGCGATAAGAATGGCAAGAAGAAGGCTTAGGCAGTAGAGAATAGGGATAAGGACTAATACTTTTACTGCTATAAACTAGGCTATTATAAGGCGTCCTGTTCAAAGTACAAGGCCAAGGCGGGGAAAGACAAGCTATAGACTAGGAGGCCTAATAGTCTATAGGCAAGGTTAACTATAATAAGGATTAATAATAACTAGTCGCAGCCGCAAGGACCCCTAAGAATAGAAGTAGTAGCTTACTAATCGCGCTAGACAGTGAAGTACAGCACGAGGGTAACTAATAACGGATTAAAGCCCTAGTAGACTACGGAGCTAAAGCGAATTTTATTAGTAGCAATCTAATAAAGCGGTTAGGGGTTACGGTAATAATAATAAATAGCAAACGCTACGTGGCGCTAAACGGATAAGACTTAGGCATTCTAGGCCAGGCGAAGCTCCCCTACACTATTATAAATAGTCGTGGTAAAACTAAGAGCGATAGTTGCCTGTTTACAGTTAGTAATATTAGTAGATTTGACATGGTCCTAGGAATGCCTTAGCTAGTAGAATAGAACCCTATTATAAACTTCTATAACAAGACTATTCGCTTTGCCTATGGGAAGCGCAAATGGACTAAGATCTTTACTAAATTAGTAGAAGAGTTTGCCAGCACGGCTAAAAACATAGTAAATAACTATTTTATTATATATGCTACCCTAAAGGACACATTAGGAGGCCTACCTAGGACGCTACCTAAAGAATACTAGGGACGATAGGAGGAAGCCTTCTCTAAAGAAGCCGCAAGCATCCTTGCCAACTATGGCCCCCACGAAATAAAGATTAATATCGAGGAAGGCAAGGAAGTGCCTTTTAGACTACTTTATAGTCTATTAAAGTTAGAGTTAGTAGTTCTGCGCGACTATATCTAGAAAAACCTTAAATAGGGCTTTATTTAACTATTGCGATCGAGCGCCGGGGCACTAATCCTTTTTATAAAGAAAAAGGATAGAGGCCTCCGCCTCTGCGTCGACTATAGGGGACTAAATATAGTTATAATAAAGAACTAATACCTACTTCCCTTAATATAGGAATCCCTTAACTAACTAGGGGATGCCTAGATCTACACTAAACTAGACCTAAGGGACGCCTACCACCGCGTCCGAATTAGGGAAAGAGATAAATAGAAGACGGCCTTCTAAATAAGATATAAATAGTACGAATATATAATAATGCCTTTTGGCTTAATAAACGCGCCTACGACCTTCTAAAGCTATATTAATAATATACTATCGGACCTTCTCGACATTTACTATATTGTGTACCTCGACGATATCCTTATCTACTCCAAGATAAAGGAGGAACACATCTAGCACGTTTAGACAGTGCTAGAACGCCTTGTTAAACGCCAGCTATACGCTAAACTATCTAAATACGAATTCTATACACGTAAGGTGGAATACCTAGGCTTTATAGTATCCCTAAACGGCGTAGAGATAGAGGAGGACCGCGTTGCCTCTATAAAAGATTGGCCTAAACTAAACTTAGTCTAAGTAGTTAGAATCTTCCTTAGCTTTATTAACTACTATTAAAGGTTTATAAAAGGATTCTCTTGAGTGGCGGCACCCCTTCACGCCCTAACGAGAAGGCTAGAGGGAGCTACTAAGGATAGACAGTAATAGAGACTTAAGGAATTAGTTATAATAAGCTTACTAAAGTAGGCTAAGGCCTCCTTTTACTAGCTAAAAGAGAGCTTTATGCGAGGGCCCTTACTAGCCTACTTTAACCCTAAAAGACCCTTAAGAGTAGAAACTAACGCTTTAGGTTTCGCGATCTTGGGTATTTTAAGCTAATCGCAACTAGACAAATATAGAAAGCTATAATAGTACCTAGTTACTTTTTATTCGCGTAAGATAAACTAGGTAGAACGAAACTACGACACGCATAATAGCAAGTTACTAGTAATTATTAAAGCTTTTAAGCATTAGCGACACTACCTAGAGGGTGTTAGCAAGAAGGTTAAGCTTCTAACTAATTATACTAACCTGTAAGGGTTTATATTTACAAAAGTCCTAACTAAATAGTAGGTAAGGTGGGCCGAATAGCTCGCGACGTTTAATTTTAAAATTAAACACTATCTAGAAAGGATAAATCCCGCTAATAGACTATCGCAAAGACCTAACTACGAGTTAGAGAAGGAAACAAGCTTAGGCAGGATAGGCAGTTCCTAGTAAAGACTTCTCGAGGCCCTATAGCATAAGTTATAGCTAAAAGGCGACGCTTCAGACGAAGCAGGCATGGTAGGTAGCCTATAGCTACTAAAGTAGGCAGGAAGCCCTAGACTAGTGGCAGCAATAAGAGTTGCTAGACCTAGAACGTTAGTAACTAAGAAGGCGGTGGCAAATAATTTAGTAAGCGCTCACCCTATAATAGAGCTATTAAAGAGAAACAGCCAGGGGGACAAAACTATAGAACGAATCCTCTAGTACCTCTAAGGGCCAGAGATGGCAAAGCTGGAATGGCTAAAGCGCTGGATAATTAGACTGGCTAACCTATTATGGTATAAGAATAGGCTATACGTGCCACCTCTGGCGAGGGTATACGTCCTTTAATAATGCTATAATAACCCCCTCGCGGGCTATTTTAGCTTTACTAGGGCCTTAGAGCTAGTGCTACGAGAGTTCTAGTAGTCTAGTGTTTAATAATACGTAAAGAACTACGTCTAGACCTACTAAGCGTGCTCTAGGGCAAAACCTGTCTAACACGCGACGCACGGCCAACTTAATAGCCTACTAGTCTTAAGGGGTATCTAGGAGGACATTGCTATAGATATAGTAATAGATCTACCTAAGAGTAAATCTAGAGCTTATCGTTATAATAGTATCCTAGTAATTATTAACTAGTTTTCTAAGATAGCACACTACATCCCCACGCGAAAGGACCTAAAGGTAGTAAAGCTAGCTAAGGTCTTTAAGAGAGAGGTTCTGCGCCTACATAGCCTTTTAAAGTTAATAGTTACGGACAAAGGTAGCCTATTTATATTAGCTTATTAGAGCACCTTTACTTAATATTTAGAAACTAAATAACTCCTCTTTACTACCTTCTACCTGCAGACAGACGGATAGATAGAATAATAGAACTAAACGCTTAAATAGTACCTTTAAGTGTTCTATAACTACAAATAATCTAATTAGGCGGACCTTCTATCTAAAGTAGAATATTCGTATAATAATAGCATCTATAGCTCTACAGGAGTGTCGCTATTTGTTATAGTATACAGCCTAAATCTACTAATAGTAGGCCTGCCCCGAGAAGTATAGCTGCGCGGGTCGGTACCTATAGTAAGGGCCAGAGTGGCAGTTCTAGCCTAGACTAGGGCCTAGATAACCCAAGCGATCCTCAGGGCACAGGCGTACTAGGCGACGTGGTATAATAGGAAGCATAAGGCCTAAACCTTTATAGTAAGGGACATGGTATACCTTAACGCCCGCAACATACGGTTAACTAGGCCTAAGAAGAAACTTAACTATAAGTCCTAGGGTCCCTATAGGGTAAAATAGCGGATTGGTTAACAGGCATATGAGCTAGAGCTACTAAAGAACTTTAATATTTACCTAGTGTTTTATGTGTCTCTCCTAAACTAGGCAGCCCTAGAAGGACTACTATAACGAGAGCAAAGCCCGCCTAAGGTTATTATACCATAAGTAGGGGAGGATATATACCTAATTAAAGGAATTAGATCTAGGGTACTCCAGGACAGAGAATAGCTGTATAAAGTTAAGTAGAAATAATATAATAGCAATAAGAACTAGTAGTTATCTGCAGAGGAGATCTCTAAAGGGGCGATAAAGCAGTTCCTAAAGGGCTTAGACAAGGAAACTAAAGGTCGCCCTAGACAGGAGCCCAAGAGGCGGGGTCGCCCCCCTAGAGAAGGAGGAAGACAGCACTCGATAGTAATTAGTAATAGATTACCCTAGAAAGTACACTTTATAGGCTGCGAAATACTAGAATAAATAGGGCAAAGGATTCTTAAATAGACTAAAGACTAGAACAAGCTATCTAGGCCTATTCACGTCTCTTAGGGCCTAACAGAGGCTTATAAGCCTATTCGGACCATACTTAACGCGATTATAGCTAACCGAAACCTAACCAAAACTGCCTAAGGGTATAGAACGTAAATAAAATCTAGACATAATTAATAGGGGCAGGAATCCCTAGATTATACTAAATAACCCTCTTAATTAGTTAGGCGCTTAGACTCGTAGGCTTGCTAAAAAGTCTCTTAACTACCCTTACTCTTAATCTTCTTCTTTACTTCCTCCGCGAGGAAGTCCAGCGTGGCTAAGACACTAGCCTTAAACGCTAACTACCCTAAATTAGTATTAATAACCCGGGATTAGGGTTAAGGACCCTTACTAACTTAGGAGTAACCTTCTTACGCCTAGGGGTAAGAGCACTAGTAGCAACTAGGGAGATTAGACTACCCCCCTCTATAGCAAAAGCTTTCCTCTTCCGCTTCTCCTTAATAAAGAGGCCTACCACCGGAATAATCTTCTTAGGAGGCTAGGTGTTATAACCTAAGTAATAGGGGGTTAACGGGTTTCCGCAGAATTTAGATCCGGTGGCCCTATGCAACTTAGTCTAGATAACCTTTAATTACACTAGATAATACTTATATAATAATATTACTTTATTCTGTCTCTAGTACCTGCGCGGTGGCCTTTACTAATGTCTTATCTAATCTAGAGAGGTTAATCTCGTCGCATGTGTACGTATTAATTCGGCTTAAGCGTAGCATAAGAGTAATTAAGATACTTAACACGTTCTCTAAGTTGTCTTTAAGTATCTGCTACTAATTAGCCTCGAAACCCCTACATAACCCTTAAAGCGCCAACTTACCTACTAATAATCCTTACTACCGCTGTAGCAGGCATCGTAGTGGCAGATTAAATCGTAGTCCTTTAAATCTATTAGGCTAAGATTAATATACACTGCCCTAGACTGGACACGACGCATCTCCTTAACCTAAAACTAATAAAGTTTTATCTTTTTATAATTGGACTACTTAAGGCTGTCTAGGATAATAGGAAGGTAGGTATAGCACAGGTTAATAGTACTAACTACGCTCGCACGCGCCTTATTAACTAGGGCCTTAAGAATAGTGTTCGCGGTACTTATAGTGCTAAATAGCGTGGGTATATCTAGACAAAGTCTGAAGGTTGCTAAAGAGGGCGGTAGAGAAGTAATAAGTACGGGGATAACTTGGCAGGCCTGCACCAGGTTAGTCTACCTTCACAACCCCTAAATTTAGAGCGGCTGGGTACCAAAATAAGGGGCATCTAGGGTCAGGCACCCTAGACTACCATAAATTAGCTAGGTCGTACTTACGGGTTAGGGAGCCTCCGGGATAAGGTAAGCCGCCGAGTGGAGAGTAAGAATAAGGGTTTTAGGCCTTAGTATAAGCCTAAGATTTAGCTTACGTTATTAGCTTACGTAATACGCGAGGCCTAATTAGGCTAGTTATTACGTGCTTATTCTCGCGGTCGAGACCCTTAAAGAAAAGAGCCTTTGTCACGAGTCGTAGGTCGAGGGCCCTCGACGGCCCTAGTCCGCTCTAGACCGGCGCTATCCGGGCCTTTCGCCTATCTACTTCCCTCGCCGCAGCCCTTCTCTTCCCTCTCTAAGGGATCGCCTTAGTACTGTGGATAGACTAAGTCGCCCGTAGTCAGGGCGCTTTTTACAAGTAACGTAAGATCTATAGCTATTAAGGATAAGTAGCTAGTAAGATTATTAAGCTTTTACCTTTATATAGCGATTAAACACCTACTTAAGCTAGGCAAGACTAATATTATTATTTATCTAGCCTAATAGTAATAAGGTAATATGCACGCTATGCTTTCCTGCCTTAATATCCTTAACTTAGCTTAATTATATAGTCTTGTTAGTCGCCTAATAAATAAAGCTTAGTAGCAAGGCTACTCTATCCGCGTATACACATGCTAGGATAATAATCTATTTATAAGACCTATCTTAGAGAGATGCTCTAACCTCCTTCTTCTCCTATATTTGTCTACTAAACACCCGTTTTAATCTACTAATAATACTAATCAAGCAGCCCTTTTTATCTATATTATATATATAATAAGGCTCGATGTTATATTCTGTTAAGATCCCAAAGAGGTAGCTATTCTCTAAGGGGCTAAGGTTGGTTCTCGGGCAGGAGTACTGGTAGGACGGGAAAGGGTTATAGTAATAGCTTACGCCTGTCACTAAGGGCGTTAGTATTAAAGGTGTGTACGGCACAATCAAATTAACAAGGTTGCTTATTTAGATCTAAACGATAGATTAATAAACAGGTTAAACACGAATGCCTTAAGGGTATTCGTGTGGGTTTATATACAAGAGGGGTAAACCTTACCATCTATCTCTCTTTCTACCGTCCCTAGATTCTGATAGATGGTCGCGCCGTCCGTGGATGGTGCACCTTTCACAATCTTGGCAGGATGGTATGTCTTGGCTAGATGGTACATCACGTGACCCCGGTTACGCGACCCCGCCGAGTGTCACTTCTACTAAGGCCCGTTGGTCCTCCGCGTTCCATACATGTTCAGATCCTAACATATTCCTTAATTTTATTACGTAAGAAGTTAAAATATAGGCTATATTTATTACCTAAGTTAGCGTTATAGCAATTGCTGTCTATACTAGCTACCTATTAAAAGATTAGGTAGATACTATATTAGTTAATAAAGTAAGTAACCTAGCTCTCGCTTACTAGTTCTTTAGCTATTATTAACGCGAAATTTTATATTATTTCTTTTATAGGTAGTAAGTAATGCGCTGTAAGTCCCTTTATGTATTTAATAAGCTCTACCTCTTGTTATAGAGTAAGCTTTTATTAGTTAGTAATCTTTAATGCGTGCGACTGTGTAACTGCGCGGTGCCGCCGCGATAGAGTTGAGCGCTCAACGCCATGCTCGTTAGCTATTTTCGTATAACAGAGTTCATCGCTGGGATCTAGCGAGTCTATCTCTGCAAGCGCATCGTCAATCGGAGCCATATTGGTGGAGTTGTGTGGTGTGGAAGTTTGACATGTTTTCGGGCCGAGCGTGCATCACGCGAATCCGTGCATCACGCGCACGGACACGTTATCGATAACTAACGCCACAAAACTGTGCCACAGTCCATAGGTTTGTTCTGCTTGACTCATGTAGTTTGACAAAGTCCCCATCACAAAGCAACAGCACACAATTCTGAGGCTTTGGCCTGCAGGGTACTGAGGTTTTGCTTGACCGGTGTCGTACCGATTTCCCAGCTCCGTGGAGTATGACCAGGTAAAGAGGCCACAATTTAGAGGAGCACTCCTTTTCAGTCTGTTCCTACGATTTTTACAACCTCTTGAGTCAATTTTTTGCGTCACATTGGATTCCGTGCTACGATACACAATACAAACCCCGAAAGGTTCAGCAACGCCATGGCCGCCGCTATGGACCCCGGCGAGGTGCACACACGATTTATCGACTGGGCACGGTCGAATGGCATCAGCATCGATGGAATCGCTCCTGCAAAGTTCAAAGACCGTGGAATGGGCATTGTGGCTGCTAAAGATATCAAGGTCAGTACCTGCAAAGCCCCAGCTCGGCAACCTATCATAGTATTGCATTATACCAGAAGATGCGTGTTGCCGTTTGGTCAATACTAAGTGTTCAAGAAAGGAGATCGATTAGTGCACGTGCGCAACACTTCACTCATCACAGTTACTCAACCACAAGTACAAATCCTCAATTTCCCGTCGAATACCACGATACATGCTCGTTTGGCTGCATATCAGGCTCTCAACTATGAAGACAGGACCTGTCCGCATCGACCTTGGCAAGACGTCTGGCCAAGTCAAGAAGAATTTGAAGAGATTCTTCCCCTACATTGGTCGAAGAAGCTGCAAGATCTGCTACCACACGCTGCGAGTGGTAAGTCAAGATTCTACTATTGAATGATTTCCCATATCTGGATCTTCAAGGTTCATAATTGTTACTGACAACCTAAAGTCTTTCTTACGAATCAGCGCTCAAATCTAGAAAGAGACTATACAAGCATCCACGCCATATATCCCAAGATCTCTAGAGATCTCTTCACGTACACATGGCTCATCGTCAACACCCGTACCTTCTACTGGGATTATCCGGATCTTCCCAGTGCGCACCCGCGCCTTCCGAAAAAGCGTCCTCAGCTGAAAGCCGATGATTGCTACGCCATGTGCCCCTTTATGGACTACTTCAATCATTCTGATAAAGGCTGCGATTCCAAGGCTGACGGAAAAGGCTACTCAGTCACCGCCGATCGCGCCTACAAAGCTGGCGAAGAAGTTTATGTCCCATATGGCTCACACACGAACGATTTCCTGCTGGTGGAGTATGGGTTCATTCTCGACACCAATGGATGTGATTCTCTGCCACTAGACCATCTCATACTATCGCAGCTTTCGTCAGAGCAGGTCGAGGTGCTCAAAGAAGATGGCTTCTATGGATCATACACGCTTTCGCCTACGCCCCCGAATATATGTCACCGCACTCAGGCTGTCGTGCGTCTGCTGACGCTACCCTTGAGACGGTATTCGGCGTTCGTGGGTGGGACAGACGAAGGAGCAGGCGATCAGGGCAAAGTGAACGAGTATGTCATTGGTCTGCTGGTGAAATACGAGAGACAGATTATGGAAATCATAGAGGAGGGGGAAGGCTTGGAGGTCAGTAGCGAGGTGAAGTCGGGTCAGAAAGACACCTTATTACGGCGGTGGAAGCAAGTAAGGTCCATCGTGAAAGCAGGCATCAATGCTCTAAGCAACTGAGCGTGGCTCTGAGATCAAGTACGATCAAACGATCAGAGTCTAACACTTGTGAGTAGCTCATATCAGCCATGTTATATCACGGTAAATCTTCAAGCATTTGAATAATATTCACTAAGTAATCTGTGTTGCTCCGGGACATACAATATAACGGCCGCCTAGGCGATTGCACAGTCACTCCCGCCAACGATATCTCGGTATATTCGCCTTGTGGCGCTACCAGAGGTGGGTATTTTTGGTAGTAAAAGCTAGGCTTAGCTGAGTCCCCTGCCGTACTAGACCTTTACGTTCACGGGTATTTCCCTTAATAGTCTAGCTTTGATCCTTAGCAAACGCGTGGCATGGTAGGCGCCACCCGTAGATAGGATATTCCCTTCTTTCACCCTTTCTCACACCTGCGGTATGACCAAATATTCACACACACCTACACTCAGCAGCTACTCCAACCGTCACCATGGTCTTCTCGTACGAGCCAAACCTGACTCCTAAATGCATCAAGACGTACCTAATTTGCTGCACCAATTTGGCGTATACAAATCTGACATCAACCCCAGCGCCGAGCGCAACGCCCGCGAGTCGTGCCTTCTCCGCCTCCCCGCCGAGCTGCGCATGCAAATTTACCGCTGTGAGCCACCTGTTTACTCGTCCCACCACGCCTTCCTAACAAACACAACCAACAGACGTCTTTTACGCCGGCACACACCTCCTATACTGCTGCACCCGCGAGTAGCGCGAGAAACTCTGGGGCGCCAAGGTCTTCGTCTACCACAACGAGATGCGTCTCATGACGGTCTGCCCGCACCCGCTAGGTCTCCTGTATGTCCGCCGCCAGATCTTCGCCGAGGCGCATTCGTTGCCGTTCGAAGTGAATGAGTTTGTGGGCGGTCCGTTGGTGGAGTGGCCGAAGGACTGTCAGGCGAGGCGGGAGATCTTGATTGGGAATCCGACGCCTTGGAATTGATGATCTACATGTTGGGCAGTTGTTCAGGGTAGGATTTCATGGCAGCAAGGAAGCTAGCGCCTGATCCCACGGCTTTGGGATTCATGATTTCGACGGATCAGCATAGTGAGGCACAAGCATAGAAGCTTGTGATCATACAGGCGTGCGATTCACTGTCCGATTCTGTCGCTACTTTGCGTCCTAAGTTGTCCCACGCCCACTTGAAACCAAGAGCCGCGTCGGCTGACATTAACTCCTCCAACACATCTCAAAGCCAACCCATTCCTTAGACCCCTGCAATGGAACGTGGTCGCCTTGGGACCAGTTCATTGCCGCCTTGAATCCAGTAAAGGTGAACTAGCTACCTATGAGCCGCCGCCTTTACCGATTCACTCCGTCTCCTCCCTCTTCCCTCCGCCTCATCCCTTCTTATCCCATCCTATTCCTATCCTCCTCTACTCATCCTACTTGCAGAATCCTGCAATTGGAAGTCTCCGCTCAGTGGAGCTACCGAATGATCACCTGTCGCAACACTTCCATGGTAGGCCATGCCGATCTGCCTGATCCGACGGAACTACAGAGACCTGTAGACCTGAGCGGATCGATCGTCCTCCACGCCCTCTACACCCACAGCTGCCATCACAAAACTTTGCGAGTAGGACAGCTTCGAGCACCCCACGCCACGCCATCCCTCTTCCTCCCTCCTCCGCTTTTCGAAGGCCCTGTGCCGGCTGCGCATTGTCAATGACTGTTTAGAGTGGGATGGATTCAATTGACTCACCAGTGGTAGTTTTCTCGAGTCATTCGAATCCAGACAGGGTGGCGGCGATGCCGACCTGTGAAGCCAGAGTTCCGGGAGCAGGGCTTCACTCCATGCGTCAAATCGCTAATATGATGGCAACATAGCCTTGGCCTTTTCGATCAGCTGCTCGACCTTCGCCTGATCTTTGGCCACAGCGTCTTCTTTGCCTCGGAGCGTTCGCTCTCTAGCCTCGACCTTCTCCGCTCTAGCTTGGAGTTCCTCTTCTTTGGCCTGGACCCTCTCCTCTCCGACCTGGAGCTCCGCAGCGCTCTTCTTCTTTGCGGCAAGTTCGGCCTTAATCTCTGCCATTGTCGCTTCGTGCTCCTTGGCGAGCGTCTCTCTTTTCCGCTTCAAGTCGCTGGCCGTAGGCCGACTACTCAAATATTCGTCCTGTTTGAAAGCCCGCTCCTATTATGTCGTTAGTGAACATTTTTGCACGCTTTTTATGCGCAAACGCGGCATACAGCATCGGCCTCGCAAATTTTACCCTCGTCCACTACGGCTGCATACCCTTGAGCGGCCGCCCGCTTGTTGAATGCTCGAACCTCCGCGAACTCCTTTTTAAGCATGGCCAATGGCGAAAATTCGTCCACCGACCCCGTTTTGTGTTCAGCGGCCTGAGCAGGCTGTTTCTCGACTTGGCTCGAAGACATGATGTCGTTGATAGATGAGAGAATGCGGTGTTTTCGCACGAAATCATCTCTAGACGGGGGTCGTTCCTTCCTCAATGGCATCGCCCCCACTTCGGTTACGTCACGCCTGGAAGCTCCTCCCGTAATCTGGCTCTGGGCGGCTTAACCTGCCGAGTGCGCTATTCAACGCTTCCCAGTAGGACAATATCTTGGGCTGCGTGTTGAAATTTAACTTGAGGACGTGATGTTTCTATAGCAAGCTTTCATATGACCCTGATTTATAGGACTTCTGGAAGGATGTCAACAGCTGCGGACCGATGAGCTTCTACTGCTTAGTGTATCCCGATAGGACTCATTCTGGTTCCCTAATGTAAAGAGTCGGCGCTGTCTTGTGGCCCGACAGTCAGCAAGCAGACGAGCGGTCTGTGGCCAGGTTAGGAATTGTCCTCTGATAACATGAGTGCAGAGAAAGCCCATAATAGCCCAGGAGTATGCATTACTACCTGAGTCGCTCTTTCCTTTCCGGTTGTGCGGTCCGTGCTCCTGCTACTGAAGACGTGGAGTTTGACGCTCACCTTCATAAGTCGAACCATCACAAGGCCGCAATCTTACACAGTCGATTCAAATATGCCGTCCGAACAAGTTAACTCGTCTATGCAGTGCAAATGAAAGCAGTACTAACCTGTGCAGAACTTGACAACATTCGGGAGCGCTTGCGCAAGCGGCGCGAGTTGCTGGCCGATGCAAGCTTGAACTTTCCGGGGTCGGCCGACAATAGAACGCGAAGAGCGGCCATGGCGAAGATTCCCGAACTGATGGTGCCAGTGGCGAGCTGGAGGCCCGTATAGCGTTGATTGATGAGGCCAAAGATGAGGCCATCGCCTACGATCATCTTATCAAGGCCTTGGAAGGAGAAATACGCGTTGCAGAGGCCACCTTCAACCAGCAACGGGTCGAGGAAAAGAAACAAAAGGCCCTCATCGAGTGTTATACCCGAATGAATGGGCTGTATTGCAAGAAACTCCAGGAAGCACAAGCGGTTAGTCGTATCTGCGATGGAAATGGTGAAGATTTATAATATCGAATGTTCAGTCGCTCGAGGATCGCCAGAGGGGACCTTGTACGGCTGGAGCGCGAAAAGGCCCTTACTGCCTCGGAGCTACAATCGGCCAAGGATGCTCCTGTGCCAAAGGAGATGTATCGGCGAACGCAACTAATGGAGGCATTGAACACCTGTGTAACCGATATTTATGCGCGTTTGGACGAGGCCGAAGATGCTTGCGATAACGAGGACTTCCGTGGGCTATGGTCACCCTGATATTGGCTCGGTAAGGCGTTGAGGGAGGCTTCGGTCATTTTGCAGAACCATCTGCTGGAAGACGATCCCCAGTACCTTTCCAACGTCACAGACCAGTCTGTGCAGGACTTTTGCGATTCGGAAGAAGATAGATGATCATTGTGCTGGGACGGTATAGCTCTCACCTTCGAGAACATCTAGGACACATGGTATCTGGAAGAGGGATCGTTCAAGACTCATTGCCGTGAGACAGTATCACTCTTGCTTATCGCCGATCTCATAGTAGAGGAGGTCAGGTACTCAGTGGCCGATCCCCGATAATTCGACTACACGGGGGACGCGACATCGGTTCCACTCGAGAGTATGCCATGAGTCCAGCCAGCATAAATCGAGCCATTGAGGCCACGGAGAAGAAGCAGGCTCATCGAGTTTGGACTGGACGGGTCAATCTCTCTCGATATTGTGACTAGATGCCACATCGGCCATATCTGTTGCGCAAAGAGGGCCTCATCTCGATCACTCTTGTCAGTGGCTCGGTCTGAGGGTGCCTCGAGCCGCCATCATCCATCACCCTCGTCGGCGATTGGATATGGGTTCTTCAAGTCAGGCTGTTCAGGGTCATATCGTAAGGAAAGCCATTCCGCACCGCTCTTGTCAGCGGCTGTGGTTGGTATTTTCAGGGATTATCGCAGCACATCGCCAGTATTGGCGGAATGGGCCGACACTTGGGTGGAGTGAGGGTGTGACTGGGTGAAGGGCAACTTGCCATAGATAGGAAATGGAACGATGCTACTTCGTGCGCCCGGTCCTATGGTGGCATTGCAGTTTTGTGATGAGCTAGACTCCGAGTCTATTGTGTTGAGAAGTGCATGTTGGTCGGGTTGCCACACTACTACGTTTATTAACCTACGTTCCTATTTATTTGCCGCCACTTGCCTCTTGCCGCGTCGCCCCACAATGTGAAAGTACAGAGTCAGCTGAAGGAGCTTGATATTATCTCATCTTACTCCTGCGTGTTATCCCAGGGCGAGCAATACAGCGTCGGGTCTGCCGTGTCATAGATCTTCCTCATCCCCGGCGGTTCGGTTGCGTCGAATGGGAGAAGATGAGTTTCCATGCCGCTGTGCTTGAATAAGGTAGCCAGATGGAAACAGCATATAGTTGGTCAGGAATACGCTCCTAAGCGAGCCAACTAAAGCTGTGCTCATCGCGGTAATGTGCGCGCGTCTTCACCTGCACAGCCCGCCACTCGACGGTTTCCTTACTTCTATCCAGCAACGTGCGAGAAAGCGTACGCCTCCATCGTTGCTTGCCATGTCTTTCGCGTTGCTCCCTGTCGAGCTAATTCACCATATCTGCGGCTACTGCGACCTCCCCAGGGTGAAGGCTTTGCGGCAACGTGCCGCACCCTGTCGACTGACTGTAGCCGATGAATATTTTATCCCTGAATTGGTCATGTATATGACCGGGCAGAGTATGCAGCTGGCCGAAAACGCTGCTAGTCACCCTCGTATTTCGAAGTCGATACAGTGCCTCGGGATAGAGACCGATGCGTTGGATGACTTGTTGCACGACGAATGGTTGGATGAAGCGAACTCACGTCTGGATGCGAAAAAAACTAGGACTGCGTGGCGTCATTACCAGCGTCTACTACAAGTTATGGACTCGATGTTCTCAGAGGGTACATTTAAGAGTTGCCTGAAAGACTTGTTCAACAGTTGCCCCAAACTCTCTGTCATTGAGCTCTCAGATGGGAACTGTGTGCGCAATTCCACGAACAAAAGCCATCATGCGTTCCGAAAAGGCTTGGTCTATCCCCCTATAGATCCTCATCAGTATAAACAGGGGGCGTCTGTTCTCGACAATGTCGTTTCGGCAGCTGCGGAAGCGGCATACTCCCCGAGAATATTGCGCCTTGGGAATATTGAACACCCCATTCTCGGAGGGTGGAACGAGTAAATGGCCGAGACGTTCATCGACTTTTTCAAGAACTTATTGGAGTTCCGGTGGCATATGGCAGCAATAGCAGAATACCCCTTCCCTGGGGTTCAGAAAACCGCGGACGAGCTGGACCTAAGCGTTCTGTTCCATGCCATGCAGCATGCCCAACAGCTGCAATCCATGTGGCTGTGGTTGCCTTTTCATAGGGTCGGAAGGCCCGTCCCTGCGCTACCCTCCTTCGTCCGGGATCACGTCTGGCCTCGTCTTGCCATCTGCTCAATTAACAATGTGGCTGAAGCAGCACTCGAGGAGCTGTCAAGCCTTTTGCTTCGGCACAGCGAAACTTTGCAAGAAGTCGGATTGGCAACAATGGTTCTGAAAAATAGCAGCTGGCCTGCTTGTTTCCAAAACTTTGCCGACAAACTGCCCAAGCTCCGTGTATTCGCTCTGGACGGGAAATTTGAATGCGGCTTCGGAACCGTGTCCTGCCAGTTTGGCTTCGAACCCCTGGGAGACGGGAGAGAAGTTGTGGATTATGAAGAACAGATCTCGAATTATGTACGGACTACAGGCGCCGAGTTCCCGCAGCCGCCAAAGTGGTGAGGTGTGTTGGCCATAGGGCATTCTGGCAATTGAAGAGTCCAAGAGAAACTTTTCGTTCAGGATGTGCACATTGACTAGTTACCGGAATGTACTAGAGCTAATGAAACAGCCGTAATTTCTCTTGGGAGTAGGATTCTGTCGATTCTTCGTAGTCGTATTGTTTTGCAGGAATCCACATCATCTCACCTGGTGTAAACCCTTTTGCATGAAATTCGGATATGATTGCAGAGATTTACACCCGTATAATTATACGATCTTTTCTTAAAAACCGTTCGCAATGCGTAGGGTATTAGCGCAGGATATGTTCATAGAATTTAAGTCGCATTGTGCTCCGGGTCAAGTTACCCAAGGATGAACGATAACGTTAACGGGCTCAGCAGTGGATCCTTGAACTTGTCGCCTCAGCATCAGGGTAAGAGTTTTAACAGCAACGAGTGTCATGGAAAGGGAGACAGATCTTTCAGAAGCGAATGTCATTTGCCCGTCGCCAACTTGACCAACTATTACCTTTTCGAATGAGTATTTAACGCTATCGTACATGACATTTTTTATTACCACTTCCCCCGACGCTGCCAATACATTATATCCCAATATTACACCAAGAAAAAGTACAGGTATCTCAGGAGTGAAGTTTGGAATTCGCAAAATTTTATTATTCCCAGCTCACCGATCGTTTCCTCAGCTCAGACATCAGTCTCCTGACCTAGACGTTGTGGGTTGGATGCGCCGATGTGTTACCGCCCAATACTTCAGTAGGGGCTGTGGCTGCTGGGGCCGTACCGCTCGTGCTCGCACCCGCGGAAGTGCCATAATCGTTCTGTGGACGCTTTTTGTGGACCGCATCGTCCGTAGCAACATTGTCGTAATCGTGGATGCGCAGTCCCAATCGAGAAGGCTCAATGTTCCGGTGTCCCCAGATCAAGAGCGCACCGAACACGGGCTTCGCAAGCAAGTCCAAAACGCCGTAGAAGACGGCTTCAGAGTCGGGAGCAATTACGTTGCCGCCCTCGCACACGCCCCAGGCAATGGGGTACACGATCCATAGGATGGACGTGAGCGAGCCGCAGAGGAGGAAGGCGCGGCCGACGTCGGCGCCGTAACGGCTTGCGTTGCGACGCGATTCCCAGGCAAGGTGGTATATAATGTAGAAGAGGGCGAAGCATCCAAAGGCGAAGTAGCCCCATTTGTAACGCGAGACGACGAGGGCGCCAATGAGGCCGGTGATGATCATGACCTCATCGACGAAGATCACAAACAGGATCGTCGGCCAGGGCATTCCCGCAGTCAACATGAGGTCCAGGAGGAGCAGCGGAGTAGTAATGACCCAGTCTATGTATCTTACGTAGAAGATCTCACGGAACTGGCCAGCAACCTTGGGGTTGGAGCGCGGGAACTCGACTCCAATGGGCGTGAAGCCAAGATTGGACCCCATTGTGAAGTAGGCAATGGCGGCTGTGAACATGACGGCAGACGTGATGTAGTGGAAGATGCGCTGGTGTCGAGGCTTTCGCATCGCAAGGCCCATGAAGGCGAAACCGGCAACTGTCATCACCGCGCAGACGGCAAAGTACCAGTCTGACCCGTGGGTCGTAATGGCAATCTGGGCTGTTCCGCCATTGACGGTGTTGCCTGGATTGTTTAGATTCAACGCGTTGTTGCGGCGATCGAGGGCGTCCATGTTGGCGACTACGGTGTTGTGCTCGACGGATGAGGAATGCAGAACGGCGCGAGACTGCAAGGTGGGGCGATCAACAAGAAAGCCAAGGTGCCACGATGTATGATATACCGTTCAAAGTTTGTATAAAAATCTATGACGAAATACAGACCGCATCAGTCTTTTCCGATATGTAGTATCATTATCACGAGCAACGACCCACCCTGGCAGATCAAAGGAATTTTTCCAATCTGCACTATTTCGTAATACTGATTCTACGCATCGGAACCAACTGCTTACTTTACATGCAGGACACGTACTGTAGTCTCGAAAAAGGCCTTTTCGTGCTGACGAAGCTGTCCTTGAGGCCAATCGTGCTGATGCCGATATCTGCCCTCGACACGCGGGCAAGCAAAGCATTCGTCGAAGCTTCCCAAGGCCCGAAAAAAGCTGCCACGAGATCTTAGTGCACAATGATGTATCATCGATGCCCATGCGAGGAGACACTCTAGCGGATTGTAGTTTAGTGGCCGTGCTGCCGAAAGTTTGCTTTGCTCTGACGTCGATCTTGGTGAGCTTGCTTTCACATCACTCCACTGAACAAAGATTCAGACCCCGCTTTCTTGATTAATCGAAAATTTATGATGCGTTCGTCGAGCGGAACCGACACACCACAGCGAATGAAATTCGTCACCCGACCTCTGCGCTGATCTCTGAGAACACCTCCACTGGGAATCTCGAACGCGGTCGCTCACCAACGGCTATGGCAGCCCCTCGACTTCAAACGTCTATCGTGTATGGGTTCGATCGACCACATCCTTCTCGTAGCGAGGTGATCTCTGTTAAGATTGTATTGCATCTATCGATAGCTTGCACTATCACGTACATGGGTTGAAGTCGCCTGTTTCGAGTTCCTTACTGCGATCGCATACCCGGGTCGAGATTCAACTCTGGCTCTTGCTCTTGGATCAGGGGATACGTCCTCTACGCCATAGGTTATTATTCCCTCCAGTCAAGATCACTGGTTGAGTGTCTTCCAGGCTACCCCCAGCCGTCTCCACTTTGGCACTGTGGCCCTGCCTGCCTTAACCATATATCCTTTCTGTCGTAAAACCCTGCCGATCTCCATGTAGCTCTCCACTGCCACCCTGATAGGTCCGCGAGCCTCTATTGGCAGTTCCTCAATCGCGCCTCGTGCTTCTTCGTACAGCGCAAATGCTTTGTCGAGCAACCTCGAGCGGAGATCCTCAATGTCAGCACCCTGCGGAACCTTGAGCACAGAATCGTATGACCTTCCAGCTTTCTTCAACCAAGCTACCGGTATATAGACGCGTCCGATCCCCGCGTCTACGGCTATGTCGCGAGCAATATTGACATATTGGAGGGCTATTCCCATGCGATTACCAGCTTGAATGATACGGCGCTGCTCTTCGGACCTCTGCTCGGTATGATATATGTGGAAGATGAGCTCGTTGCACATTTGCGCAACTGTACCGGCCACCCTCTGGGCGTAAACGTCAAGATCGCCCTCCGCCTGTATGGGAGGTGCGGTGTTGAAAGCCAGGTCCATGTCGAAACCACGCAAAAGGTCCTGGAGTGGTTCGCGCGTCACCTTCGAGCATGGTAGGTGGAGCAGCGCAGATCGTGTGTCTGGGGGAAAGTTGTCTACGACATAATTCTCAATCGACGACTTCACCTTGTCGGTGTCGCTGTAAGCAAGCTCCAAAAACTGCTGGAGTTTGGCAATCCACATTTGCGCATTCTCTGCGGAAGAAGCGTTATCCACGAGGTCATCGGCGACGCGACAAAATGAGTACAGTAACAGGAGGTCCGAACGAAGCTGCCCTTGGAAGGTTGACGAGGCGAGGTAAAAGCTTCGACTTTTCCTCTTCAGACGAATGACCGCTTCTTGCAAGCCAACTAGACGTGCCTCGTCGTATTGTGACGCCGATGTAAACAAGGCCTTCAGGAGGACATGAGGCGACGGAAGTACTGCCGGATCGGGAAAGCGCTTGGGAAATGTATACAGGACAGCCAGAGATTTGTCGAAGGCAAGCTGACCAAACACGATGAGGACGTTGGTCAACAGAAAGAACAACGCTTCCTCGATCTCTAGACCATCCCATAGATGCACGCCGTATTTCGTGCCAGTGCTAATTACCCACGTGCCACGCTTGAGCGCCAAGGTGTCAACAACCCACAAATATAGGGTGGGTATAGCTATTGGAAGCAATGTATTCGTCAGGGGCAGACTCAAAATGAACTGGTACGCATTGCTCCTGTATCGCGGTGAGCTGATGAAGTACAGTAGAGTTAACTGGCTTACCAGAGGAACAACAGGACTGGTACCGCCCAGACGATGATCAGGCCAGTGTATGTTCCTAGAGAATTGTCCGCGATGCGATACCAGCCCCATCCAATAGACGCGGCCAGCAGGAACTGTCCTGCGCGTTTGTACCACAGCCAATGCTGGTTGCATGGCCCACGTGGGTGTGACCTGGACCGTTCGACGCGAAGATACTCAGGCTGGAAGGTAGGTTTGCTCAAGATGAGATACAAGAACGAAGTGTTGTACGTCTGTATCACGAAGAAGAAGACTTCCTCAAGTGGGATATCAAATAGCTTGTACCCGATGATCACATGGCTGGGGTAGCTCCAGATGCCGGTTCGGATGAGATATGAGTCCCACGGTATCGTCCAGAGAACAGCAACCTACGTGCGTAAGAAAAAGCTGCACACTCACGCCTGTATACGTACAGATACCAAGAACACGACTTTGTACAAGTCCAACCTCGTGAACAGAGGCCGATACAACAGTGTGAGTAGTATCGCCGGCGGTATAGTGTACTTGACATGTCTACACAGCTCTTGTCAGCAGGAAACATTATTCCAAAGTTAGCTCCACGTACACCAAAGCATAGTCGAAACCCATGGTCACTTCAAGGCGCGTCAATCACGTCAATTGAAAAGTACCGAATGCAGGGTACGGTACTATAGGACAACGTGCGGGTGACACACACACGGTTTCTATATGGAAAGGACGCCATCTCAGCGTACTTGAGGCGGAGGAATGAAGATACCCACGGGCGCCGTAAGTGAATGTCAGTGGGTGAGGCTCTTGTCCTAATAGAGCTTAGCGCTTCCAAACAGGTTCACTCATGTCGTCATAGCAAAATACCATCACATGCAGGATTGCAGCCTCGTCATGGACATCCTAGTGTCATTATTACTGCCAACTTCCGATGGTGCCGACAATACATAGCGATACCTATTGGGCTGATGGTATGTTCCCCGGCGCTGCTCAGACCGGATGACGAAACCAGCGGAAATCTACATCTTTCCTCTATTCGCCGCCGGTGCAGGTTGAAAGGCGAAATTTGAGCCCAGGTCGCTCCTCTACATCGGCGCCTGAGGAAAGGCGCGCAACTGTCGGTCGCTATCACCAGTTAATGCGGTGAAGCCGCGGAGGTTGACCATGTCCCGAGATGGGCACCATAAAAAGCAACGTGCTGACCATCCGTAAGTATATGCTGTGCGACGTAGCAATTCCTCTACTAATAAATTTGTAGGTACCTAGCTGGAAATTTTGCTCCCGTAACTACAACCTCAGCGCCTCGACGAGTCGAATGGTCTGGCACTATTCCGGATGAACTCCATGGTGGCATGTATGTGCGGAATGGTGGTAATCCCGTATCTAACGCCGACCTGGGACGAGATGCTCATTGGTTCGACGGTGATGGCATGCTCACCGGCGTATGGTTTGATCGCGCTGCAACCGGCACGACGAAGCCCACACCATATTTTGTAAACCAATTCGTTCTGACCGACCTCTGTTTATCCGCGTTCGAGAGTGACAAGCTTCGGACACCAATTTTGCCCAGCATCGCGACTTTGGTGGACCCAGTGGCACGACTGGTTGTGGTCGTTTGGAGTATATTTCGGACTGCCATTCTCGTACTTCTTTCGCATCTTCCTGGCTCTGGGCAGGCCATCAAAAGGATCAGTGTCGCAAATACCAGTATTTTGTACCACGACGGACGAGCGTTGGCCACGTGTGAGAGCGGGCCTCCCATACGCGTTCAACTACCAGGACTCCAGACTGTCGGCTGGTTCAGCGGCAATCGAAGTGAAGGGGAGCCCTTGGAAGACGGGGTAAATGGCGGTCCTGGATTTGGTGGCACTGGAATTAACAGCTGGATGCACGAGTGGACTACTGGACATCCCAAAGTCGATCCTAATACCGGCGAATTGCTGCTTTTCCACTGCAACTTCCTTCCACCCTTCGTACGTTATTCAGCTGTGCCGAAAGATGGGACGAAGTCGGACTCGCAACTGCAAGCGCGTAGCAAATTACTCAATGCGCCAGTACCGGGTTGCTCGGGAGGCAAGATGATGCACGACTTTGGAGTTTCAAAGCTCCATACTGTCATCCTAGATCTTCCTTTGAGTCTCTCGCCGTTCAACATGATGAAGAATCAGCCCGTGGTGGCCTACGAACCAGAGAAGCCCTCGCGTTTTGGAGTGTTCCCACGCCAGGACCCGACGGCGGTGCGGTGGTTCGAAACCGATGGGTGCTGCATTTTCCACACTGCGAATACATGGGACGATCTCAACTCCGAGACCGAAGCCGTCGCAGTCAACCTGCTTGCCTGCCGTTTGACGTCTGCATCTGTGGTCTTCAGTGCGGGTAACCTCGTACCACCCCCACATCCGCACCATAAAGAGCCGCAAGACCGAAAACGCATCTCTTTCTTTGCCAAGTATGATGAAGACGAGGATAGCAAGGATCTAGAGAAAGTACCGAGCAACGAACGCACTGCTCTTCTCTCTGATACACACCACCTTCCAAAATTCGGTCCACCCACACCACCTCTATCGGAAGACGATGAAGAGCAGTGCCGCCTGTATTATTACCGGTTTGACGTCAGCAATACTACATCGAACATAATAACCCATCAATACGCACTGTCCTGTATCCCTTTCGAGTTTCCCACCGTCGCTCCGCAATTCGAGATGTCGTTCGCCCGTTACATATATGGCTGCAGCACTTCCAATGCTTCCTTTGGTGCCGCCTTAGGAAAAGCGACAAAAATCGACGTACTTGTGAAGATGGACGTTCAGACCCTGCTCGAACGCGCAAACGCTAGCCCGCCGACAACGGTGACGGGATGCCTGGACAATCGCTCTGTACAAGAAGTCATCGCCACAACCAACGTCGAGGACCCTATCCAAGCTTTCAAACTCCCACCAAAGCATTTCGCGCAGGAAGCGCGTTTTGTCTCCCGAAAAGCAGCATCTAGCGAGGATGATGGCTTCCTCTTGTTCTACGTGTTCGATGAGTCGCAGCTGGATGAGTTCGGCATGTGCAAGCCTGATGCGAGTAGCGACCTGTGGGTTCTTGACGCTCGCGATATGCAAACAGTGGTGTGTAAAATACATCTGCCAAACAGGGTACCGTACGGATTGCACGGAAATTGGTTCACCGAGGAGCAGATACGGAATCAAAGGCCCGTGGAGAGCCTGAGGAGCATGCCAATTGAAGGCAACCCAACGAGGTGGAAGAAGGTCAAGGAGGTGTTGATTGGTGCTTTGGGATAATAGGCGCTTTGCAAAGGAAATGGGCTGGCTGTATAATTTCGATTTTCGCCCTGTACTGCTATGATACCTGCGATCTAATAGGAGGTAAATATATTTTCACGAATGATGGCCAATAAAGCGACTGGCTTCATTCCTTCACGTCGTTGTCTTTGATCTGCTCATCTCATGTGACATTGAATGCATTCCGTCAGACGTCCCTCGCCCTGTGCTTGGAGATCACATGGACGCTCACAGGGATCACAACTGGCGGGGAGCATGGGTGCAGGGTTTCCGTCACACAACATATGCCCACGTTGGGGGGGGTAAAAAGTAACCGTATATTGAAAACTGCTACATCCGGTGCGGGGGACGTTCTTGTAAGACCGACCCGACGCATCAATCATGTGGAGTGTCCTATTCGAAGAATGAACCAGCTCAACATTATTCAGCACTTTGCACGTGGGTCAGATACGAATATGTTGGCCACATGGCTTGCAGAAGGCTTGCAGGATGCAGGCATTCGATGTGCTGCAGCTAGCGGTCAGCATGTAAGCGCCGGCAGCGTTCGCTTCGAGATTTTTGTCTGTTGAGAGTTCATCATTTCTCTATTGGCAATAGCAACGCCGTGGTTGAATGGGAGGCTCAGGCCGTTCCAACAAGAAGTGGCTGCCACGAGTAATCTTGGAAGAATGGCTATTCGGCGACAATTTTCAGAGGACAACAACATGCACGAGCTGAAGAAATAGAGAGCTGGATCGTGCGGAAGGGCTTCAAAGAAGGCTGTACTGATCCCCGAACACTCTGATCGAATGAGCAGCGGTTCTAGAATAAAGAATAGGGACCGGGGTCGCCTACGATCTCTAGGATCGGCTTTTAGACGATAAAGACATGCGTCTTCATAATCCAGGACAGCTGAAAGTTAGATTGCGGTGTTGCTGCAGCAGGCCTAGCGACCAGACGTTCTGCATCTGGGTGCTTTGGGGGTCGCCGCGTGGTGCGGACCCTCAGCGAAAGGGAGCGCTTTTTTGGGCGTGGCTTAATATTGGCTTGGCAAGGAAGCGCCTCTGGCAATGGCAACTGAAGGCGATGTTGCTCACCCACTTCAAATGCCCTGCTATGGCGCGTGCTATGGCGCGTGCTATGGCGCGTGCTATGGCCGCTGTTGTACCACGCTCGTGGCTGACTGCGGAGGTTTCTGTTGTACTTCCGAGCGGCTTGACCACAACATGTTAGCCCCCCGGTCAAGCACGATGAAAATTCGATGATTTTCCCCTGATGATGGTTTGGACAAGCCGTCAAGGGGGACGACTGCTTTCTAGCTGTCCTGGGAAGGGCGGAAGGCTAGACTCGTCCAACTGCTTGGATATTGGAACGCACGAGCCAGCAGCTGCTCCTGCATCGTCGAATCACCACTTCTGCATGGCCGCGCCTTGCCCGACTCGCAGCCAGCCGAACGCGCTGCCGATGCGTTCTTGGAGTCTTTATCCAGGTCGAGCGATGGGCAGGATGGTGGCTTGCAGTGTGCGCCAACTCAATGGCGCCATGCTGGGAATGAAATAAGGCGCGGCTGTTCCCCCGTGGCACAACCGTTCGACAAGGCTGTTGTGAACGCAGATAACCAGCAAAATTCCCGTCGTGGAGACGATCGACAGTCCCTAACAGCGTCGCTCCTTTACCCAGTTTCGACTCTTACCCAGCCCGGCACCGTTCGGACGGACTACCGCTCACCTGCAGCAAGGGACAGAAGAGCACCGGCTTGAAGATTCTCGATCCATCAACTGGTTGTGCGCACGACCACACCGGAGAGGTTCGCAGCCCTAGACCCAGCTATCGTGGTCATGGTTTGCCGGTCTGCGAGAGAAGCTTGCAAGTAATAATAGAAGTGCCAGTGGGCCTTCGATAAACAAGTTGTTCACGAAACCGGGGGTGGGAGTTATGCCGTTTCACCATGTAGCGATCGCAGTGTGGCGGGAAGAGCGCGATGCCCGCTGCAAGCCGCGTCCACGCGACACGCAGCCCGAGAGAAAAGTCCCGTCCATCCATTGCCGTCCTGGCCTGCTGTTGCTGTTCGTAGCGCTGCTCTCGTGGACGTTCTTGCTCGGAAGCGCATCTGCTACCTCGCTACTGCCACATGGTGATCGCCAATATCGAGCACAATCTGCGCGCCAGCCCGGAATCTTGGAGGAAGATACTCTCGTACCCGTGTGGAAGGGCGCTTCTCTCCTAATCGACACCAGCGAGCCGCCGATTGTTGCGCCGTTCATGCATCTAGCATACCATGGAGACGCGACAAAGACCGCCTCCGCGCCGCCGTCCAAGAGGTCCCTCGCTACCGATCCCGCCGCCGATGGCGACTTTGAAATCCCCAGGCCATTCGACTCGGCGTTATCGAACAACTTCACAAGCAATTGCGCCCAATTCTTCAAGATCCTGTTGACTAGCGAAACCGTTACCAACTGCCACCCCTTCTCGCTAATGCTGCAGGTACGTTCAATCCACCTTTGGTAGATCCACGACTAACGCGCTGCAGACGTCGAACTCGCTGTTCAAAGCATCTAGATCTTTTGTCCGCATCACCCAGACACTCGAAGCAACGTGCGCCGCGAATTCGACACAATGTTTACCTGGAATCAACGAGCTTGCGGGCCAACTTCTGACGGACGATGCATGCAAAGTCGATTACGACAACAGCAACCCACAGGTTGTGCAAGCATACAACGGTCTCATTGCATACGAGCCCATGTACTTGGCGAGTTGTCTGAAGGACGACGAGGGCGACTTCTGCTATGCAAACGCTGTCACCAACACCACATCCGAGGGCAACGATGCCGTGCCCTTCTACTTACCGCTGGGCGTCAACATGCCCGGTGGTGCGCGCCCGACCTGCAACTCCTGCCTCCAGGATGAAATGGCCATTTTCTCTTCTTTTGCCGCCAACGGCACCCAGCCCCTCAGCAAAACCTACTCGACCGCCGCGAACACCATATCCATGTATTGCGGCACCGCATTCGTTAACGTCACCGCCGCGCCACTAAAAGGCGCTGCCTCCACCTCGACCGCCGCCTTCACACCCATGATATCCCTGTTGATAATGCTACTCTTCTACCTCTTCCAATGACTGGAAGTTTCTTTTTGTTAATCTTTAATGTACATATTACCAGCTCGAACTTGACAACTACATCCAGTCAAATCATTTAGCGACGGCGTTTGGGATGACTCATTTTCTTTTGTTGACAGGCCATCTGGATAGACTGGCAGCGCGGATACCCATTGGATCGTTAGAATCGGCGGAGCGGCTTATCGTCAGGCATCGCAGCAAGGAGTTTGGTGCAGAAGAGGATCAGGCGCTGTGATTGAGACAGCAGCCGTGAACGAGAAGGGGTATCCTTAATAACATCATCATCTTTATCGATTGGCATATGTTCTAATTGGACGAAGCGGGCTCGTTTCCGGAGGTCCCGGAATTTCCATGTAGATATTAGTCAATTTACCTACTGCACTTGCGTCGTACACGTCCATCACCGTGTTGTTCAAAATTCATGGTGCACGCTTTCCGAGACGGCGGTCGTGCTAGCCCGTCATGCAGACCCGCTGGGCCGCTGGCTACGGGTACCTGCGCGGTGCAACGCGTCTACGCTGTACGCTGACGATGTTGCTCCCTAAGCGTCTTAAGGGCGTCGCACACGCCAGGTGCAGACGTCTGAAACAGTCACGTGAGCGGATCCTCTCTAGGCTGTGTGCGGGGGATTCCGAGTGCCACAATTTGACGTCCACATGTCGCGACGTGACCCCTGATTGCCCGAACGCTTCAGCCTTCCACGCCGCAATATCAATGCGACTCCTCCGTCCGCATGCGGCGGTCGACACAAAGCTTTTCGTGGCTCCAAGGATCTACCGTTACCATTGCCATTGTTTGCGGAAAAAACAGAGCGCATGGGGGGAACGAGCTTCCCGCGTCCTCTCATCTTGAGCCGGAATATTTTGTGGGCAGGCACTAACGGTTCACTGGAGCGGATCATCCGGAGACATCCTGTGACAGGCGCATATCCCAGACGCCAACGCGTTTGATGGCTGCGTGCAGCGGACATCCATGTCTGACATTTTGTACATGCGACAGCCAGTTCCTACCAACGTCAACGATGCTCCTTTCCTCTCCATTGCTTTTTTGATATTGTTCTCCCTGTCCATCACGCTCTTTTCCTATGTGTTACTGACCTTCGGTCTCCCACGGTCTCTATCCTATCTGTTTCAACGTCGTTCCTTGGCTGTGTAACCGTTCCGCCATTTCCGCATACAGCGCCGTACTTGAGCAACGATGACAGCTTTTGTGACTCCGCAAGGGCTCAGCCTACCTCCAACCTCGCGACAGGACATTATCAGCGCGCTTTTGAACGATTATGGGAATTCATTCGAAGGCGAGACATCGCCTGTGCCAGGTTTCGATGAACTTCCGCCCCCGCCACCACCAAAGAGCGCAAGAGACCTGAAATACAGTGATGATAAACCCTTGCCGGCAATCGAGAAGATGAATATGCCATTCCAGCTTCGGAGTAAGTGACTTTTCTTGTGTCGTTGGACATTAGACATGGCTTGGGGTTGAATGGGCATCGCGTGGGCGACCATCAGGGCTCACTTCACTATTCACCACTGCACGCTATCGAACACAATAATAACGCTAGATCCACGTCGCTACTGTTTCGTAGTCTGGGTTCTGTCCACTTCCGCGCGCTCGCAGTCTCTCGAAATTCAATATTACTAACTAACATACCAACAGTAGACGATCCGGTATCGCCTGATGCATTGAATGGTCCCAGTTCTGCAGAAGGTTCTCCCACACGAATTGTCTCCAAACGCCTGAAGCGGAGGTCGGTGCCACGCTCTTTGACCCTGACGAAAAGTAACGGATCAACGGCCGTGCTACCTAGCCCTCCAACCATTTCTTCGCAACTGGAAGCGCACATTCCCTCGAAAGAGCAGGCGGAGGAACAAAAATCACTTCCTCCACCCCCGCCGGAGAAGTCGGCTCGTCGCCAGCAACAGGCAGCGATGGGCAATTCAAACCCGAAAGTACGGTCTCCACGGAAGGACTCGCTCCATTCGCAAGATGGCAAAGACGGTGCGATGGAACCTGTGAAGAGGAAGCCATTGCCAAAATTCACATCGCTGGCTGAGCTCGGAAAGGGCCCTCGGGGTGGCAAAGGAGGTCCTCTGCCGCAACCGCGCCCCCGAAAACAGAGCTTAGAGGTAAAGTCAGATGATGATCGCGGGCGGACCCTGGTGCGGAGTGATGTCCATTCGACAAATCATGGGAGCACGCCTTCAAATCCAAGAGAGCAAGCCGCTCCAATGGAGGCCCCTCGAATTGTCAACCCACTTCCAACTCCTGATGATGATATCACTGCAGCGGCCCCACAACCAACAAGACTGCCTTTTGGAGGAATGGGACTTCCATCGAATCCAAAGCATAAGAAGGGCAAAAGTAGCACTGGATTCGACATTTTGAAGAGCGCGACGTCACCTCAAACGCAACAACCCCCGCAGCTTCCCGAACCCGACACCATTACTCCAGGGCCCACACCATCCCCAAATAGAATGACAAAGATGCAACATGACGAAATTGTAGAAACTGTGGATCCACCGAGGAACCGCCCTGCAGATTCATCAGTGTCAAACACTCCGCGCCGCCCCTTTAGTTTCGAGCCACCAGTCTCCACTTCGCCACCTCCAAAAGAAAGCTCAATCTCCACGGACGAAGGTCAAAACACTACTGCAGATACAACAACACCTAGGTCCACTTCCGCAGTCTCACCCGTCAAAACCAAGCTCCCAACAACGCAACCTGTCTCCTTCCCACCGCGATCAGCTCCACGTGCCCCTCCACCCTCAGCTTTCACCAGTCTCCCCTCCCAACAACGATTAGGTATACCTGAGGCCATGGAATCAGCACCAGAATCTCCTACGACGCCGCCGTTCGTTCCGCTGACAGACGCACCGGTGCCCAGGTCAACCGCTCCCATCACAGAAAAGCACCTTCACTGCTACTCCCGCCATGCGACCTTTGTGTGGAGTCGCAACGACTACCAGCCTATGGCGTGCATGATTTGCAATAAGAACGATCAGGAAAGGAGGTGGTCGTGTGTGTGGTGCTACCTGCGTATCTGCGTCGACTGTAGCGTAGAGCTGCAGAAGACCCCCGGGCGCGATCTGCAGAGCATGCTTCGAAAGCGCGGGGCGGAGGCTACGTACGGTGGCGCTGAGTACGATGAGGACGAGAACGATAGCGAGGAGAGCCTGCACCCGGGATTCGACGCTAGCGTGAATGCGAATGTCAACGGTAAGAGGCATGATAGTGGAAATCCGGCATTGGTTGTGTGGGATGCTGATGCGGAGGATGCAGGTAACCGCGTGGACTTTTCTTAGGGTGGTGAGGTGTCATGCTGTGGGTTCTGTGGTGCGTTGTCATGATGTGGTGGATTTACGTTCCAGATTGGTTTCTTTTCATGGGCGGCCCGCGCGGTGCTGCTGCTGCTTTGCATGGACCGAGTACTGGAAGGACCAACACAATTTGAATGATATACCCTATCTTGTTAACCGAGTGCCTTGCGCGAGGGCTTTCTGCAAAAGACTCAACGGCGTTGGGACGACTGCTCCAGTTGATTTAATGTTGATGTACTTACCTCCTCTGTCTTCTACCCACCCATTGCAGTTTCCTTTCTGCTCCTCGGATGAAGGCTCGTGCTACAGATGGCACTCACGACTCTCGTCGTTGTCGGTCCGTCTTCGGAACACCTCTGCGCATCACCAGTTGTTACACCTCGCGTCTCAACGGCATGTCGGTACGATCCGAGTGGACCAGACCTGGTTCATCGACCCTACATTTGCAAATAACACAAAAAAAAAAAACATGACAAAGTCTACAAATTTTCCAACTGGATTTCTATGCAGGAATGATCGACACCTTCCACCACCGACGGTTCAGTGCGCCTATCGAGAGCGTCAGAACCTAGTTGAGAGGCAATCAACATGCGACACGATATGTACGCCTTCGATACGGCACAGCTATTTGTCGTTCGAATGGCACACGAACGCGCGCGCACGTGTATCCGCTTGCACAGCTGCCGTTGTGCATGGTGAGACGACAATGTGCGGGGTCGGTCGTAGCTTTCCTCACATATCAGTACCCTTTGTGCCATTAAACTTTCATCTTTAGCTTCACCCCATCTCTCATGACATTGTGACCAGTGCCTAACCCACTGTTTCGATGGCGTGTGTCACCACAAACAGTATTTTCAATCGTACGACCATGAAAACCACCGGTTCCCTTTTGTGCTCACCGGTATCGCATCAAAAACGCTCCAAGCGCTGCCCATGAGATTGGCATTCGTATTTCCTCAGCCCCAGCTTCAGCTTCGACTTCGAGCAAACCACGTCGCCTCGTTTCAGCCCACAATGTCCCAACACGGACGGGCCCACCCTGACCGGGCCGCGCTATAATCCTTTGGGAAGATCTGCGCCACTTTTGGCCGAGCCACAACTTCTATGATTCGTCCGATTCATTCACTCTCGCTACTCCTGGTCTTTGTGTGACAGGTACGCTAGGAGGTAATGCGGCATGCGGGGCGCAAATCACTGGCTGGAGACGGCTATCCCAACCGAGTACGACATTCGGAGACACATTGGCACTGGAGGGTGTACGCTGAGAATAGAAACATTTATGCTTCTGCCTGAGTCAATTGGAATGGGTTTAAGACGAGAGGCGCACCCTGTTCTCTGAATGTCTTTGGATTCAGTCCCCTTTTTCTGAGGCCCAACGGAAGATCTTCAATTTCCAGGCTCGCAACACGATAAAATGGCTGAAGGACATAGCCCGTATGTACCATGAGGTTGCTGAGTGAGCCATGGCTAATCGTCCATCTTCAGATCTCTCGTCCCTCGCTGGACAATCGCCGTCCATGCCGTCCAACTTCTTTTTGCAGTCATCATCCTTGGGTTTGATGCATACGGTATCAATTACATCGCCTACAATGCCCTCATCTTCTCCCTCGTAGTGGTCAGTCATGTGCTACTTCCTTCACTGTCCCGTCCACTGATTATTGTTGGCAGTGTCTGTGCACGATGGCAGTCTGCGCCTATCTCATTGCTTCGCAAACCTTGGTCCCTAAGATGTACAACGTCTACATTGCTTTGGCCGTACATGTATGGCTGCTCATCTTCTGGGTCGTGGACCTCGGCCTTGTTGCGAACCTGGCTGCCATGTGGGGTCGAGGAGACTATTGCTACACCACAGACTATGGCTGTAAGTCATCCGGTTTTCAGTTTCATAATATCATGCTTCAAGCGGAAGATCCGCTGCTAAAACATGCACAATGCGCCCATACCCATCCTTGACCTCTGCTGATACTGTTTCTGCGTCTAGACGGCTGGACCTATTGCCTCAAGAAGCGTGATCTACAAAAGAGGGACGTCACTACCTTTGGTACATATTACGGAGTATTGGCTGCTGGCGCAGTCTTTGCTGCAGTGCAACTGTGAGTCTGGTCTTTTGGCTTCTCTTCTATCGACTGATCGTATCTAGCGTAACATGGGCCCTCACCACTATCCTACTTCTCCTGGCTTGGAACAAGCAACGCACTGGTGCCGCTACCAACGCGCAGGCAGTCTCTGCGGCCCCGCCATATCAGAACAACGGGCAAGCTGTGCCGATGGAGAAATACGACCACAATGCCGCTGTAGCTCCGGCTGGACAGCCATATGCCAGCCCCCAGCCACAGTATGCGCAGCCCGTGCAGCAACAGTTTACGGGCGCGCCGTATGCTCAGGACCCAGTTCAGCGCCAGGATACAGTCAGCCCTGTTTCGCATGCAGGCGGTTACGGTGCCAACTCTACTGTGTCTCAGGTGAGCTCTCCGCAGCACACGGGGCAGCCTGCGTATCTTTCCAATGCCGTGGAGGTACACACAGACCCCTATAACCCCAATGTGCCTGAATTAGCGAACCATCGATAGGAGTCAAGGAATTCTTAGAGTCGAAGCGCGAGGGGATGTAATTGTGAATTGATCGCTTTAGCCAGTATCTGAGATACCCATAATATACTTGTTGTCAACGCCAATACATCCCTCTTTCATGATGGGCTTCCGCCTTAACAAAAGCCCAGAAGGTGGCTGAATGGGCAAGTACGTTCATTACTGACATTTGGGGGAAGCAGCTTCCCGACGTACTCTGAGCGGGGAAGGATGACACATGGCACCTTCCCAATAAACGGGGGCCGCATCCATCCATTGACAGCTTCCTGCATCTCATCCTCTCCTCACCAACATCTCGAGCTTTTGTTCGTTGTCTCCTTATTCTTTCCCAACGCCTCTATCCACTATCGTGCATTCTGATACCTGCAAGACAACAGGCCGTCGGGATGCCCAGCAACGCAAAGAGAAAAGCGCAGCGCCTTTTGAAGGCCGCGGCAGCACGGGAGGCAGCAAATCGGATGGCATCTCAAGCAACATCAGACCAACCCCGCAGCGCCACTGCGAGTTCTTCTCATGGCAGCGAACCCACCGCGGCCGACGCAGACCACGCGAGGACAGACAGCACGCTCACTTCCCCCACCAGCGCTACCCCCTCCGCATCTACGAGCAGCACTGGAGCAGAGTAGGACTCCACGAACGCCACCACGCCTGCCGAAGACCCGGAACCAGACCAACCGCGCCTGACATTCACAGCCAAATGCAACTACACCGACGCGGAGAAGAGAGAGCTGCAGGCAATCTTCCAAGTGTTCTGCTCCGACAAGCTGGGCGCGCTGGCTGCGAAGGACAATAAGCCCGGCCATCATCCCCGTACGGTGTACCCCAATGTGAATACGCGCCATGAGGCCGAGTTTTTTGAGTGGCTGCTCAATGCAGATACGCTCGCGAGTATAAGGTTGAGAGCAGAGACTAGCAAGGCGGCGGGCGAGGTGATAAGGAGACTGGAGGAGATGAAGGCGCTGCTTGATGATCGGGAGCAGGCGCATAGGTATCTATCTATGATGATGAGGACTATGAGAGCAGAGCTGGAAGAGATGGTGGAGAAGGCTGAGGAGATTGAGAAGGGTAAGGAGCAGAAAAAGTAGCCTTGATTGGTAATTGGATACGGAGGTGAGATACCCCGGGATTATGTGTCCGCTGCGCCGTGTGACAACGTCTAGGACTGCGAGTCATACCAGGATAGGCGGTACGACGGCCGAAAAACACATTTCTGATCCAGTACTGCGTTCATTGTCGCCATAACGCCTTCCTTTCCGATTAGAGCGTCGCACTCCTAACGTCGTCCGCATACCCAAGAACCCATCCCAAAACCCAGTTGCCGCATGAATCGATAACCCAAAGCCCATAGCATAGCCTCTCCGATACCTCTCTTCATCTAAGCGACCGCAAACTTACTCCTCATCCTGAGCACCTTGCCCCACTTGTATATCGCGGCAATGCCAAACATACACAACACCATCAATCCGGCAAGGAAGCTAACCCCGCCGTTGATGCCCATCTTCTCGAACATGGGCCGCGCAATCAGAATAGCAGCGAAGGCGAGCAGGCTGCGCGCCAGGCTGTTGGCCGCGAAGATGGAGGCCGCGTAGCGCGGGTAGATATTAGGGATATACAATAGGATGGACTGGAAGATGAAATACACGCCTTTAAAACCCGTTAGCTTTCACTTTTTACAATGGCAAATGGACAGGGAAGAGGAGGGTTGTGTAAACTCACCGATGATGATCAGGCCAAACCCAATGGTTGGCGCCACCCAATGCGAGCCCTCTTCCCGCGCCGTCCACGCGTAGATGAACAGCCCGATGGGCATGAGTGGCGACGCGAGCACGCCGGGCAGCAGGTGGTTTTCGACTTCGCCAAAGGAGCCGGAAAACAGCGCGGGGAAGACGCGGTACTTGAGGTAGACGTACTGGATGACGAAGGCGATGGTGCCGGCGGGGAGGACGGCGAGGAAGACGAGGCCTGTTGAGGTGGCGCTGAAGCCGAAGTCGTGGGGGTAGACGATGGGGAGGGACTGTGGAGCGTCAATATCATTACCATACGCCAACTTGACGACGTGAAGCAATCGGACATACCTCAAAGAAGGAGTAGAATATGCCATACGCCAGTCCAAGATACAACGTGGTAAAGCCCAGCGCCGGATCCTTCACATTCAACACCCACGGCTTAACCAGTGCATCCCAAAGCAGCGCGCCAGCATGCAAATCCCTCTGCTTGAGCTCCGCCTGACTAACCAGCTCCATATTCCCCGTCTCTTCCCTGCGCCGCTTCGCCTCGTAGTACAAAATCGTCGGCGCGCTCGTCTCAGGCAGGAAAACCACCATCATGATGTAGAAAGGCCCGGAGATCATGAGCAGCTCCCAGCTAGAGAAGCGCCACCCGAGAGCCTTGACCGCATAGGATGACAGTGTGGGACCCATGGCGGGCCCCGCAGTCGCAGCCATGGACCACAGCGCGATCGAGTAGCAGAAGGGCGCGGGCGACCAGATGTCGCCGAAGGAGGCACCCACGATGCCGAGACAGGGGCCGCACATGAAGCCTAGGAGGAACCGGAGCACCATGAGGCCGGGGTAGTTGTTTACCAAAGCCGTGGGGATGCACAGGATGACGAAGAAGAAGCCGGAGACGGCGTATGAGGGGTTGCGGCCGATGGCTGGGACTTCGCTGAGGGGCGAGAAGAGGAGGGAGCCTGCGCCGTAGCCCTGACAGAATGGTTAGAAAGCTGGGAGGACGTGGGTTGATGGAGAACGTACTAGAACGTAGAGCGCAATGCCCAGTGCACCTTCTGCGTGGGTGACGCCGAAGATCTCAATGACGTGTTGCTGGCTGGATGTGTATATCGACGAGCCGACATACAGGGCGAACGTCCAGAAGCTATGCGTGGTCAGCTGGAGTTACATCTTCCTTGTTGAATGACATACCACAGCACTGCTGTAATGGTGAGCTTCTGGTAAAACGGCCAGTTCTGCGGGTTACTCGGATCCTCAGGCCCGCTCCAGTCCACGATGTTCGTCACCGCAATGCCCACCTCTTCTTTCTCCGGATCAGACACATCATCCCTCGACCCACTATGCCTTGGGGTCGCAGAGCTGAGCGAAGTTGACGCCGGCGAGATATTCTTCGGCGTGGCACCTCTCCGGTAGGAAATCTTCCCGCTGGCGATATAGCGGAGGAGCGTGCGTACGGCGGAGTGCTTCACGAGGTAGGTCATCTTTTAGTCTCCAAACGAGAATAGTAGGCACAAGTTGAAGTTGGCACCACCAGTCGTTCCTGTTTGAGGAGAATTGGATGTCGAAAGAAGGAGTCGATGCATGTAGGGAGCATAGGCCCATATCAAGGTAAATTCAATAATTCCCTCCATGACACACCATGTCTCTGTGCTCTGTAATGGAACGGACTTAGCGAAGTCCGTGTCCATTGGCCTTCAGCTTTGCAGCCGGCTGCGTGGAAAACGTGAAGGGCTGGTTGCACAGAGCATGACTTGGCGTCCGTGCTGGAGCGGTGCCTGTCATGAATCTGACAAGTTTGAGGAATCATGTGACTTGCGACGCTACTCCTCGCGTCGATCGGTCTCAAACTGGGCAGCATTGTGTTTCAGGTGACGCATTGGAGGACACGGGCTGATCTGATATTAATATGGACTTCATATGGAGTCTGCATGTGTCCGTCTCTGGTGGAGGGCTGGACTTCGAGTGGATATGACCCGTTATACATATAATGCATTTTGCCATGGAGATTGAGATGCAAGTCAAATCTTCATCTGGCGCCTGTCCAAAAAAAAAAAAAAAGTTGGCTTGGACGACAGATGGAGAAACTCGCACTTTCGAGCTGTGTTGTTCCAAAGTAGCGGTTAGCGTTCATCAAGATTCCCCTGTTCCGTCTCGCGCACTTACAAATCACCCCACGCAGCCGCCTTGTCAGGAATCTGACCCCCAACATCTTAGCTCCACAGCATAACATGACCCGTATTCGCAACCGATTGGCAATGCCACATATGCGGACCTTCTTGCGTGGGTTACGGTTCCACGGCAGCGGTAACCTGGATCGGACTCTCGCTCCTCCGCGCCGCGGACGTTGATGATTGGGAAGGAAAGAATTGAGTTTTCCTAGTCGTCGAAGGCAGCCGCCTACCTGGTGGGTCTCCCGAACAAACTCCATGTTACCAAGCGTCTTGCGTCCGTAGCCGGTGGTCTCAAGACGAGAGGAACCGATGGGTAGCGAATGAAGAGCCCGAGAGACAACAACGGAGGTCGTCGCGGTTAAGGGTATGCACAGCATACGCGATGGGCGCACTGTTCCTAAGGTCGTAAGTGTTCTCGTGCAGTAAGAAATGTTTCAACAGGCACGAGCTATAACAAAGGATAGCAGCTTCACAACTAAAGGATAAGATATGCAATTTAAGGGTTAGCTTCTTCACAAAACTACCAAAATGTTGAAGAGAAGGCCTTTAACATAGGAAATAGTGCGTGGGCGTAGCCAACCGCAGGAGAGTGTGTAAGGATGTAGGCTTCAACGCTTGCACAACATTCAAATCTGTACAAGGAATGCCTCTCGATCAAAGACTCCAACTAAAACATAAATTGACAAGACAATCGTCCGATACGCCTGGACGACCTTGTCCACCGGTAGCCCAAACACCCCCAGATCCTGCGATGCAAAGAAAGATCGATCATGTACAGTGCCCGCTGTCTACACCAGTAAAGAATGAACTGGCGCACCAGATGGCAAAACGCTAACAAAATGTGTGAGTGTATGATAGTTCGCTTCGTAGGTGTCGTGTCGACCATGTGTGCGTTCGTGATAGGCTGCGTTGCGGGTGTCCGTTTTGGTGATAGTCTTCTGTGTCATGCCATGCAACGTCGTTCGGTACAAGCTGCTTAGCATCGATCGTGAGGTTCAGTGTGCATGGGACTGTCGTTCGCGACTATCCAGTATGCCTCGATCTTATGCCGATGTCGTACTGTGGCACAACAGGGCACCGGTAAATGTCTACACCTGCTTCCCTTCGTGGTGTTGGTGCGCTGGCTGCTGTACGTGACGACAAACTTCTGCTTCATCCAATTCGACTCGCTGCACGGCGGCGCGGCATGCTTCTTGTAGGGTGACAGTTAGACACTTGCTCACCGGTCCACCTTTGGATAGTCATTGAGCCAAGCCATGACGGCTACGCCCAATGCTACGACTGTAAGCATGGAGATTGCTGGTGCACTGTGAAGGAGCGCTAGCTCGTTTCGATTTGCTCGTGTGGCCAATGCCTGTGATGTCTTGTTGGACGCTGCAGCATTTCCATGCTCAGCTGGCCGGCCATCCTGAATCGACTTTCGTATCACCGTCCCGTTGGTGTCGTTGCCGACGTCTTTCTCATTAATGATGGTGATTTCACCATCTTCTTTCTGCTCGCCTTCCACGGAGCGATCGATGTTATCAGCTTCTGCCTGTGCAGATCCACTTCCGCTGCGACTGCGACGCTTCGCTGCCTTGTCCGACATCTTGGCATTGTCGTTGCGGATGTTTTCAATCATCTCTGCCAGGGTCCTACGGTCAGCCTCAGCAGTCTCGGCCCGCTGACGGTACTGGTCCATCTGTATCTTCATCTCGTTCATCTCAGTCATCATTGTATCGAGACGCTGCTGAAGGCGGGCCGTAGCTACATCTGCAACATTGGAGGAAGCAGAGCCATTGGCCACGACAGTTTCGGTCTCGCTTGCATCGTCGTCGGCGTCCACCTTGTGGATGTCACCGTTTGCTATGGGTGTCTCTCCTAACAGTCTTTCCCGCTCGAGCCGGTTGGCTCTTTCTTCTGCATCTTCCCTCGCGCGACGCTCTTCAGTCAGCATGGCTTCAAGATCCCTAAGTCGAACGCCCTGGGACTCAATCTCCTTCTTGGCAGTCTGCAGAGCATCGTTCAACGTGGAGAGGTGCGCGTCGGATCGTACAGGTGAGCCCATGCTCTTGAACTTCTCACTATCGATCCTCTTCAGAGACGGCGCATCGGGCTTCTCGGGGAGCGGCTGCTGCGGCGGGGGCGCTGGCGGGTCGGAGAATCTGGCCTTGAGGTTGACGTCATTGATGGGCGAGATCTTTGTGGAATTGATAGGCGAGTTCTTGGTAGATTTCTCTTTCGGGTCTGCGATGAGAATTGCATTGATGTAAGAGTGTGCCTGTTGAAGATCTTGAGACTGCTGCCGTGCAGCTTTGATCTCGGCCTAGCACTTGGTTAGCACGCGATTAGGAAATGTCCGCAGCACAAACTCACGTTCAGCTTCTTGACAACCTGCTCCATGGTGATTGGTTGCAGCCAGAAGTTGGGGTGTCGCGGTTGCTGCATTGCCCCAACGCCGTTTCCCATTACGGCGGGACCTGGCAGGCGCTGGCTGTTGATTGACCCTTGGCTCGGCGTGCGGCCCCGCATGTTGACCATCTGTTGCTGGCCGCCTGGGCCCACCATGTTTGACATCTGCTGGCCGTCCATGTCTCCAAAATTCAGATCGGCCATGTTGCCGGTGTTGGGGTAGATGCCGGCGTGCTCGACGCGGGCGGCAACCTTGTGGTGCACAATGGTCTTCTGGTCCTCGCTCACGATGTCGATTCCCAATTCCAGCATGTCTTGTTCTCGCAACTCGTGCGGGTCCGAGTCGCGGTTCTCCTGCGACAGCCGCTGGCCGTTGACAAAGGTGCCGTTGGACGATTTGACGTCGCGGATCCAGATCTTGCCGTTGCGGTCGGCCCAGATCTCGGCGTGCTGCCGCGACAGGACCTTAGAGTCGAAGTAGCCGTTCTGGGGCGTGGGTATGGTCTTGTTGTTCGTTTGCCGGCCGATGCGGAGGACGTCTGGGAAGAAGGGCACGGTGATGGTCTTGCGCTCAAAGGTGCCGTTCATGGGCACGAGGTAGAGTATCGCCTGCGCCTCTTGCATTGGGGTGCGCGGTGCGCCGTTCGACTGCGATTGAGCGGTGCCGGGGTGCTGCGACGGCAGCGGTGCCGGTTGCGGGTGTAGCTGCGTCATGGTGGTGGTAGCGGAGGGGCCTTGGCCAGTAGAGGTGAGAGGCTGCGATCGACCGTTTGCAATACCGACAATGGGCTCGGTCTTGGTCGCAGGCCATATTCCCCTGGGCGCCTTTTTCCGCGCAGCCCAGGTCGAGCCGTCGGCGGCAGGTGCAGCGCCCACGCCGTTCGTTTGCGAGGAGGAGGCGGTCGATATGGTCGAGCTAGACGAGGCCTGGGACGAGAGCGACGAGGACGAGTTGGAGCGTTGGGCACTCTTCCGCGGCATGTACATCCGATACTCGTCGTTGCCGGCTCCGTTAGGGGCGCCGACGCCGTTACTCCATCTGGTGAACACGGGTGGGGCAACCGCAGTCATCACAGTGAATGTGCAGCGTTCGCTGCCCGGGCGAGCGAGTGCAGGCGCGTTTGTGCGTGTGCCGTCACCTTTTCCTCATACAAGGCCGCGGCTGCTGTTTGGCTGGCTCGCTCTAGTGGCGGGCCTGCAGCACGACGGCGGAGTGCAAGCAGGAGCGATGGCGATGCAGTTGCGTGTCGTCAAGGCCGCATGGGCTGTGCGAGAGCCGCGAGGGCAGCAGGCGGGCGTGCGGCTTGGGAAGCGCGGATTAACGTGTCGTGTGCTTTTCGTGGGAGAGCCAGTGCGACGTCGTCTGGGAAGGGCAGGCAGGGATGCCGCAGCGGCGTGGGCAGGAGCGAGCCAGGCGTGATTATCGGATGCGTCGATAGGTCGCAGGCGAGTCGTTTCGCAAGATGCGCGCGATGATGCGGAGTCTGGCTGCTCGAGATGCGGATGAAAGTGAGGCCTTGTCCCTTCTCCACACGCTGCTCCGGGCGCTGAGTGGCCCAGGTGCCGTCCTGCAGGCAAAACGTGATGGTCGCCCTATCCAAGGGCGATAGACCGAATAGCGACGCAACGGAGCAGAGCAAGAGCAGAATATGCAAGTGCAATTGTTTAGTGATAGGTGATGAGACTGACACAACTCCGACGCATTTCTCCCCCTTCCTAGGTAGATTCCTTGTCAGCTTGTTGTGGGCTAATATCACGTGACTTTCGTGCCGAGCGAGCTCCGGAAGCGCTATGTTGGATGTGGGACGACGGCTTCAATATCGACGTCTCGAGCTCCTTCTTGCTTCGCGCGAACCCCAAGCACATTGTTCATCATGCCGGTGCCCGTTGGTGCAATGCCGCAAGGCCAGCATGGCCCTTCTACCCTCGATAAACGTGTGTAGTATGCTCTGCGCCGCCGAAGCTCCGCTAACAGCATGCAGTCAAGATGGGTGGCATGATGGGTGGCTCTGTGGGTTTGATTATTGGCTTCATTTTCGGTGTGCATTATTCTGCTGTGAATCCAAATTCAAGCTAACAGAGGCAGGATTCACCAACATCGTGCGTTTTGGTCCGGGTCCCAATGGCATGCTTCGGACATTGGGGCAGTACATGGTGGGCTCAGCGGCAACATTTGGGTACGCAATGGCATCTGTGATTGACTGCAGAGCTAATCGTGTATTGCATAGTTTCTTCATGGCCATTGGTACCACGATCCGCACCGACAGCTCTCCCATCGCCGCCGAGGCCTTCGCGAAGATCAACAGACGGCCGATGATTTTGCCGCGTCAATACCAATACCCGCGGGCGTCTCACGAGAAGAAGAGCTAGATGAAAGAGCATGTATATAATTGAGGAGCTGGAGCTTGGGGCAACTTTGACCGCCAAAGCGTGTAAAACATCAAGACTAGCATGTGCGGAAAGCTATGTAAAAATAGGCACTGGCAAGCAGAGGCGGAATGCGAATGAAGAACATGGGCGTGGTATGTTTCCTCGCACCTTGGGCATAGTCAATAAAATTTGGGAAGTGCTTAATCAACCTTCACTGCAATGGTCTTGGCACCGCGCGCGCATGCTCATACACCACTGCGCACGCCGGTATACCCCACTCTAACACCCGTGCGCAGCTTCTCGCGCACCTACCTTTTGAATCCATCAACCGCCTCCAGCACGTGCCCCGGAAAGTCTGTCACAAATGCTATATAAGACTGCCTGCCCGCGCACCACCTACACCACCCACCCACACACAGCGCACGACCCTCAGACTGTCAACGGCCTTTCCTTGGCCCAATCCCCCACACCGAATACCAGTCTACCCCATATACTACAACCGCATCCACGCCACCTCGCGCCTGAACCTCAAGCTTTCTGCCCCTTCATTCACCAAATCCCTCTCTCGGTCGAAACCAGAGAAACGCTCTGTGTTATCTTAGAGTCTCAATTCCTGTGTTATCTTAGAGTCTCAATTCCACTCGAATCACCAACACCGGTAGTCGCCACGATGTCGAATCCACGCAACAGGCCCAGTAAGTCTAGCAAGTCCAGGGCTAGCAAACCCAGCGGGGTCGAAAAGTCAACCAAGACCAAATCTCAATCCCCCAACTCGGTGCAGCAGAACATCATCCAGCACATTGCGCAGCAACTCCAGGCGAAGGAATTGGAGACCATCCCCCCAGCCTGCCGTGCGCGCGAAATCAGTCGACGTTTTGGAACAGGAGAGGATGGATTATTAGCTCGCGCTGCAGCTTAAGAGGGAGCAGCTTGGGGGTATAGAAGAGCTTATCGAGCCTGCCAAATCAACTGGAACCAAGTCTCCGTCTCCCAGGTGGTCGAAAAGGCCGACGGAATGCTCGCGCAGCAGACTCATATGCAAGAACAGGAAAGCAGCGCCGAATCTACCGAGCCAACGATGTCTAAGGTTGGAATGGCACCAGTGCCTCAGCCAAAAGCTGCTGTTCCCGGAGAAGGACCCTCATCGAACAAATTCTACGACCCACTCCACAACATCTTGTCAGAATTCGAAGAGGCCCATGCGAGTATCGCGAAACTCGCCGATGAACAAGGTCGTGTCCCTTATATACACGTTTCCTGGTACGTCCGAGGATGGGAGAAAGTGGTTCGCGAAGCCGTGAAGGCCTTGGAGACTTACGAAGAGCAACGCGTCTCTGACATTCGCGCCTCAATAGATGCTGACACCCATCGCGATCAGTACCACCAGGAGCAACCAAACGCCAAGGATGAACACTACAAGAAGCAACTGGACGCCAAGGAGGCAGCACACAAGGTCGATCTCCAACACTACGCGGAGGCGATGGTTCAGGCCAATAAGGAGGCAGCGGAGGCCAAGAGGAAGCAGCGGCCTTGCGCGAGCAGCTTGCGAAACCAGTCAAGAAGAATGGGACCCAGGGCGACATAGTACCCAAGGAAACTTTTGATCAATGGAAAGCAGACCTTAGGAAGAAGGTCGGTCAGGAGATCGAAGAAAAGCAGGAGGAGATGAACGGTATACTCGACGAGGCATACACAAAGGCACGGGCGCAGAAGATGGTCTACGGTTTGGAGCTCAAGAGGAAGAACGATGAGTTCGAAAAGTATATCGCGGATATGAAGGAGCATTACGAGAAGAAGGTTTTCGAGTTCCAGAAGTATGTCGCGGGTTTGAAGCAGCACTTCGAGAAGAGGATCCAGTCGGCGGCCATCACCACCCAAGCCATGTCGGCACCACCGACTTCTTCACCCTCAGCTGCCGATCTTCAGGCAGAGTTTGAGAAGAAGCTGGCCGGCGCGCTCAAGAAGAAGGACCAAGAGTACAGCGCAAAATTGGCCAAGGAACGACAGAAGATGAAGAAGGAAGCGGCTGCCACAATCCCGTCGCCTCCAAAGACTCCTGCACCCAAAGTGGAGCAAGCACCGGCTACTTCTCCCGTCGACTTCCTACCACTTTCCCTGTATGGGACGTTTTTGCCTCGCAGCGTCGGAGCGGGCCCCACGCCCTTGAGCAACGACCGGGGGTTCGACTTGCGCGCCGAAGGCCTGCGCGAACAGCTTCGGAAGGAGGAGGAAGACGACGACCGCCTGCGCAAGCAACTCGCTGAATCCAAGAAGAAGGCTGATCAGTCTCCTCCGGCTACACCCCTCGTAGAAGAGAAGAAGCGCAAGCGCGCCTCGGATGACGAAGGGGCTAATACCGCTCCCCGAGCGAAGGCCCTCCGCACCTCGCATGACCAGACGGCGCCTACTGCTACACTTCGGGGTGTTCTTTCTCACAGCTCGAAGATCGTCCCGCCCCGCCCCGCGTTCTCCTTGACTCCCACACCAAACGGAGAATACGAGCTCGCCTTCTCTCCCACCGACGCAGCTCCTAGCAGCTCGCCTACGCCTACGCCGTCGAAGCCGGGCCGCAAGATCACCGCGATTCGAGGCCTCTTCGACACGACGTACCACGACCTCCCTCGGTGCCAGACCCCTTCTCTCGAGATGACCGATGAGGAAGAACTGGAGCTGAGCTCCGTGTTCCAGGGGACTTACAAGGAGTAGGTCCACCTCATTGCATACCGATTTGTTTTCTTGCTGCCAGCACTTAACACTGCTTAGTTTGTCTTTCTGTTTCACTTCCTTATAAGTCATCCAGCCCCGTCGAGGAGAATGCGCACTCGAATCGGCGGGATAGCACCAGACAGCTAGGAGGGAAACGCCTATACTGAAAGGTCGCTGTGGGTGGTCTTTCTTTACTTGCTTATTTTTTGGGTGGAACAGTTTGTGTGAGGATGAGTTTACGTTGAATTAGTTTTGAGTTCTGAAGAGTTGTCTTAGAAGGGAGTTCAATGATTTATTTAACTATATAAATCTTGGCAGTTCGTGGTGCCCTGATGTGAAGGATGTATAAAGCAGATGCGTCGGATTCACCTCCTGAGAGCTTTTTATAAAGTGCTTGGGGAGCTTTGCTATCCCAATTGCTAACCCCTAATCGCAATCCTGGATACTTGGATTGCACGATCGCACAGTTCACCCCTGCTCACCCCTCAAAAAACCTCGTCAAAGCCCTCAACAACCCCACCGTCGCCACCGTCCCATGATCCCCCTCCTCAAACCTCGTCACTCCCACCCGCCGCACCTTCCCACTCCTCCACCTCACCGCCATCTCCTCCACATGCCTCCCCATCGCCCTCTCCCCCGCGCCCTTCTTTATCGCCTCAAACTCCTCATCCCCCTCTCCACCCCTCCGCTCTATGCACTCCGCCATTTCCAACGCCCCGTAGCTCATCTCCAGCCCACCCTCCCTCTCCCCCCTCCCATACCACCGCTCCTCCTCTTTCAACAGGAAAGCCTCACCACACCAAATCGACGGACTAACCGCAAAATACGCATCCCAAACCCCTCCCTTCCCCGTGAAAAGCGCATGCAGCACACAAAGCCCCCCGAAAGAATGGCCCCAGAGCGCTTCGTTGCCCACATGCACACCCTCGGCGTCAAGCACACGCTTAACGCACGGCCGTACCTCCGCTTCCACGAAATCCAGAAAGGCGTCCGCGCCGCCGAGAACATATGCTGCGTTCCCATTTTGCGGTTTCTCTGGCTGTACGTTGGAGGGGTTAGGATTACCCTCAGCGTCACACGGCGTGTAATCCCTATTCCTGCCCGCAAAGTTCCACAGCGAGCCTGTTTCCGCGGGGTCGTGCGGGTACCTCATCGCGACGACGATGCCGCCGCCCCTCCAATTCGGCGAGGTCTCGGCCCGCCAGCAGATGTCGGACGCGGAGAGGAAGAAGGCGTTGCCGTCGAGGAGGTAGATGACTAGCAGGCGCGGGCCGCGTTTTTCAAGGGACTTTGTGAAGTTGAGGGGCGGGAAATTTGCAAGTGGTATTCGTATTTGGTCTTGGGATTGGTGAGGCGGTGCGAAGATGTGCGGGGTGGGAGGGTGGCTGCCATAGGTAGGGAGGATAATGTGGTATTTTCTTCTGACATGACATGGGAGAGGAGAGTAATGTATGCTATAGATATGCATAGAGCACTTGGGGTAATGTAAAATGGTATGTTACAGTAATGTCTGGCTCCATATGAGCCGACCTCGGCGTGCTAAGCAAAGTACTACGCGCTGCGCCTAGTGGGGGCGCAAATGCCCAGATATGAGCTACGATGCTTTAAGGGGAGAGCCGCGGAGCGCGAGTGCGGCGCAAGCCTTGCGGAAGACACTGCGAGTTCCTGTTTTGTGCGATGTCTTCTTGCCCATCAGCTCACCATCTCTTTCGCAAGTCGCGACTATGCAAAAGTCTTGCTGCGAACAATACCAGTGAGCCAATCGATAGAGCCGAGCCCTGTGTGATATCAGTACCCGTTCGATGTGTAGGAGCTGCTCACGGAACCTACCGAGAATGCTATCAGGCCGCGATAGTCTTCATTGGTCTCTGGGGTTTTCCCTATAATCGCTGCGCCGATCGGGGCCCCAGTCAAAGTTGCAATAGACATGACACTGTAAAAAGCACCCAGTCTCGCACCAATCTTATCGTCCGGAAGGATTTGGCTGACGGTGGGTGGAAGTAGCGCGGTGACCGACCCGGAAGTGAACCCGTACAGCGATGCGAATAGCGCAAGAACCGAGATGGACGGTGCAGGAAGCCATATGGACAAACAGATGAATCCGGAGAGGAGGGTCATGGGGAAGATCACGTTGAGACGCCCTAGACGGTCGCCGAGAAGACCTCCACTTGTGCAATGTTAGCTACGTAGGTAGAAGAAGGTACTTGCCCTTACACAACTGATCCGGGTATGCTAGAGCCGCTCATGAGTGGTAGAAGATATGGTGAAATTGGATAGCTTGGGTAGACCTTGCTGGCATAAGTCTCTGCAGATGATTAGCCAAGCCCTTCGCAAACATCAGGGTACTTACTGATATGGAACCCCGGAAGCCATAGACCAAAGGTGGCAAAGCATCCACCAAGCGCTAACACGGCGTATCTAGCGTCGAAGAAGCCGCGAAAGTCGAGCAACGCACCGAGCTTGATCTTTCTGTCGGTCGGTCTAGCCTTAGAGATCCACAGTGAAATGGAGTAGCACAGACTAAATTGTTAGCAATGAAACGTATACTTTGTGACGAATGACTTACAGGACTTTGATAGCGGTAAGGCGCATCGTCCACGCAAAGCCCACTAACGGATGAAGCTTCGCAAACATGAGAGAATAGCACACGGCACCCATAGAGCTACCCGCGCCTACTACACCCATGGCCATGGCACGTTTCTTGTCAAAATGCTGGGCTAAGACCGTGCAGGCTGGTTGGATCCCAAACCCGAATGTTATGCCTATGAACAAGCCTTGAATGAGGACAATTTCCCATAACGCGCCAGGTGGACAAAACGAGAGTGCCAAAAACCCGATTGATGAACCCAAACCGGAGAAGAGGTACAGGTACTGGTACTTTGTTATGTGGGCTTCCATTCTGTTCTGAAGATCATACTCACTTTTATACCGTGCGCGTCGCAAATTCCTCCGGATACCGCGGAGAGGAAGTTCATGAGGGCGAGCTGAAGAGTGCCAATGATCGAAATTGTAGAAGGTGGGGCAGTGGTGAGGTACTCTCTCTGATAGAAGTCTTGGAAGAAACCAAAACTGTTGATGATGCCAAACGAAGAGTAGTAGACGAGAAAAGAGCCCACAACGGTAAGCCACGCTTCTCTGCCACCCTCTTCGTGCTTGATGTAGCTACATTCGGTGACAGCATCACTCTCGCTGTCAATCAAAGAGTTGCTGGCGGCTTTCTCGGTCATTTTGTTTGATCGGCCTAGAGGAAACGGCCGGGTCCACTGAAATATGGTGGAAATGGACATTGATATACATGAATCAGACAAGGGGTGAATACCACCAGCAGGACCGAGCGAGCGTATTTTGAACCGGCATCAAGTCCCGGCCGGGTTGTGACGCTGCACTGTCGTTGCGTCCTGAGCAAACGTAAGGTTCCGTAAAAATTTGGGTACAAAGCTCCCGTACTGTGTTCTACGAATATACAACTCACGGTGGGTAAACGGATGGGGAAGTATTGATGAGCCATATCCAATGGGTAGTAGTCGGATCTGTTCCTGTGTGGCTATCCGTTGTGTTCGTCATACTTGGAAGACTGACATGCGCTTCTTCTCCGCACTGCGAATGTCAAAACGTGGATACCAGGTACGAAAATTAATTTGTGTTCACAAGATCCCACTAGCAGACTGCAGCTGACACAGAGACATAATTGAGCTACCTCATGAAGCCAATGTTCCGTGTTCAAGTGGGCCCTGTGTGTCAACCGCGCGGGCGCAACCGTTTGGTGCAACTTATGGAGGCGGTTGTAAGTCATGGGGCGGTACAGCACAGCAATGGTTGTACATTGACAAATGATAACGGCAAGACCGTATCAGTTTCATTTCGAGCCGCTGCGACGAAGTGGGAATAAAATGGAACCAGAGAAGATAGTGCAGCGGCTGTCCTGTCAGCGGTCCTGTTTGACGTCCAAGTGGCTGGCGATAGTGGCATTCTAATCTGCACGTGGGTCCTATAGAGGAGTCATGTTGCCGGCGAATATGCTCACAGAGCCGCCACGCGACGTGGCGGAAGGGTTGGTTGCTAGACGCATGGAGAAGTAGAACGGTGCCCAGCCAGCTGTCAATCAGAAAGAAGAAAGTGTTTCAAGATGCTGTATACGTTTCGGACGCCGCTCCCCAGACAGCTCCTGCTGTCCTACCGCGGGAAAGTGCGCCAGACAGCGCGCTAGCCGACGGGTGCTGCAACAAGAGGTCGAACATGACCAGTCAAAGGTAACGCAGTTCCATCTGGACTCTTTCAGGGACAACGAAAACACGAAACGCGATGAATCGGGTCGGTTGCTCGGCGTCGTGGGGTGAAAGTTTAAAGATGGATGGCGTCGCCGGTACTGACGCGCTTTCCGCGGACGCTCGATGACGCCATCGTTATCGCCCGTCGAAGAAGTCACGTCTACCACATGGGAGGTACATTGCGTACACAGCACATCTGCATCTTCCGGTAGACCAAGACGATCCTTTTACTTAACTGTTTTCTGCGTAGGGATGGGACCCAACGAGTTGCAAGACAGGACCGTAGTCTAGTTCAATGAGTGGCCAAGCGACTCCCAGCTATCGACCGACGCCCGCCAGCTGCTTGAGAGCTACGGCGGGATACCGGCTGAGGAGATCACTGACCACGTCGTGAAAGTGCGCGACGAGGCGTGGGAGGTCTTTCCATATCCTTGCATTGGGCAGTTTTGTTTCCTCGACTTGAGTCTAAAGCACACAACAGTGTACCCAGAAGTTCCTCAACATCTCGCTGAAGGTCAGCGTCTGTTCGACATGGCCTGCTGCTTTGAGCAAGAGATCAGACAACTGGTGGCCGATGGTGCGCCCTCGGAAAACATTTACGGGTGTGACCTCCGGGAAGAGTATGTCAAACTTGGTTATCAGCTATTCCAGGACCGCAATCGTCTACAAAGCCATTTTCTTGCCGCCGACATCTTCGACAAATCGTCTTCACTTGCTGATCTAAGAGGCACGTTTGACATGGTGTACGCTGGATCTTTCTTCCACCTTTTCAACTATGATGACCAAATCGAGGTCTCGACGACAGTGGCCAGGTTGTTCCGCCCTGTCAAGGGCTCATTCATCGTTGGCCGACAGGTTGGTACGGTCAACGCCGCTGCTCATGACCATAGGACGAACCCGACCGGGAAAATGTATCGCCACAACCCTCGGAGTCTCAAGGAGATGTGGGAGAAGATTGGACACGACCTTGGAGTGTCATTCACTGTTGACGCTACTCTCCAACAGCTTCCAAGCGACCATTTCCGCTTCCACACCGAGGATACGAGGCTCATTCACTTTGTGATCAGGAGAGAGTAGCATACTGCAAGGGTTGCATCCTCGGGCGCGCGCACCGGGAAGTTCGCTGCATGGCAACCTTTAATGTTACACCTGCTCGGAGAAACACAGCGGTCTTTTTGAAAGCCAAGCGCTCTCGAGTACGTGGAGACGTAAGCCCTATATGTCCGGTATTGCCGCACGGGTACGCGCTGTCCTTGGCCATGTCGTCTGGAACGTTGCTATGCTCACTACTGCCGTCGCCTTACCGACGCGACTTAAAGCATGCACGAATGCATATTTGCGGGGTGCTTCTTTCGATAGTGCTGCTTCCACTTTGAGAGTGTTGTGTCTGTGATTTTCCAGTCGATGCTCGTTGTTCAGTATTTTTAGACCTCAGGTTAATATCACTTGAACACGCGATTTGCCGGGTTTGTGACTAGGATGGCTGCAGCAGCCTACCGTGTCCTAGATTACTTTCACTTTGGATATATTTCATTTGTACGCTTCCGCAACTTCTCTTTGGCGAGCCTCACACGGCTGTAGTGGGCCTCCTGCACGTTACCGCGGCTTCGGAGCGTCTTCTACCTGGCTGGGATGGCGGAGGTTTCGATTTTGGCACAGATGCGGGTGAATACACGATGGGAACAGGGCAAATTGAACGCGCAATGGGTGTGCGCGCCGTTTAATCAGGACTGGACCATCAGTCTACGACTGGTCTAGCCCTTCACGATGCGACCGAAGTATCGAATGCACTCGAGCGGCCACCACTCATCTATTCACAAATGAAATACGTTTCTTCACGAGTTATCTATCCGTTCCTGTATACCTTAGTAGGACTATATTGGGATACATGTTGACTTATAAGGAGGACAGATCTGCCCATCTAAGCTCGCAGTCTCTCGGGTAGGTTCACCCTTTCGGTACGCGCCTCAAAAATCTTGGTTCCCTATCAGAACCATGAAGGCCTCATTCTTCCTCGGCGCAGCGCTCGCTGCTGGTTCTAATGCGGCAGCAATCGAAGCCAGGCAGCGTCCGCGGCCTACAAGCACACAGGCTGATATTCCTGATGGTGAGACAGCCTTTCGTAGCCCTTCTCACGATGCTTCTATAATGCAATTCATCTAACAGACTACAGTCATCGATTGCGGCTTGGACTCCTTCGTTGGACACACCTCGGAGGCACTCAAAATGTGCAGCAGCATTTTGAAATCTGGAACCGCCACGCAGACTGCGACCGCCACTGTCGGCACGACAACTACCGTGAAAACTACCATCATCATCATGTTGTACCCGCCAACAACGTCAAGCCAGGAGCCCGGCAGGGTAGGTGACTTATTGTTATGTTTGAGCGGAATACTGACTAGAACATAGCCTACCACATCCACAAGAGGCCCAACGTTCACTCCGCGACCAACAACTTCGTCAACGCTGTCAACGAGCTCACGGCTGCCTACAACAAGTTCACGACCGCCCACAACAAGCTCACTACTACCAACAACGTCTTCCAAGCCGACGACTGTTCAATCGCCTACTCCGTCCCCTACTCCGTACGTATATCCACATCGAGTCCGAGCGTTGATTCCGAGCGTTGATTGGTGTTGACACGAACAGAACTGCGGGCTGCGGAATCGTTGGTTACACCAAGGACACCGCTGCATACTACTTCGACAGCTCTGGCACGAAGAACACCTTCGCCGCTTGCAGCGCCGCATGCAAGGCCGACTCGCAGTGCAAGAGCTTCGGATACGGCGAAGCTAACTGCATGCTCTTCACTGTCGATGCGTACGTCACCAGTACACGCAATGCCTCGAATCGATCATGGCTAACCTTCTGTAGTACCTCCAACACGAACTATAACCCCATGTCACCCTACACCTTCTACAACGTCAACTGCCCCGTAGAGCTCCCCGTTAGGAAGCGCCAAGCTGACATCTCGCTCGGTCTCGGAATTTCGTCGCTCTCTTCGGCGTGCTCCTGCTTGATCACTTCGGGACCGGCTGGTACTACTAAGACGACGAGTGTGACGGTTACAAGTAAGGCGACGGCAACGCAGACGGTTACCAGGACCGTGAGCTTGTTGCCGGGCGATCTTGTCAACTGAAACAGTTTGTAGAGGAAGGAAATGGCAGAGTAGTAGCATAGTCGCATAGCGTAGGAGGGGAAAAAATATCAATGCATGCATCTCATTCCACAGTTCCAATCGACATTTCGTGTAACTTCAGTGTACGTGTGCGCATTGAGTCTTATTTCACTACTTGGGCTCTTGGTTCTCACCTCACCGTGGCACCAAAAAGAATCGCCTGCGCAACTTCGTCTCCCAGCTATCGAAATTCAAAAAAGTAATATTTCCAATGCGGGGAATCGAACCCCGGCCTTGTCGGCACTTTGTGAGAGCGACAAATCCTAGCCACTAGACCACATTGGAAGAGGAATTGATGACAATTATTTAAGATGTGCAATATATATCCAAAACGGAACCTAGGCAGGCTGAGGAATATGAGATGGGAAGCTGACTATATATAGAAAATATGGGGTATTGGATCAGGATTTCGCAAGGTGCGAGGTGCGGGGCAGGAGATAACTCTCAGAGTGGGGTACACGCAGAGTAGGCTATTTTAGAAACCTATTATATACTTTATAACGCTATTGCGTATAATATAGTCTACTTTAAAATTATTTAAAGAATCTAGTCTTTTAAAAATCTTTAGGTTAAAAGTGAAGTATATTATAGCGTGCTATAAACTAAGTATTTTTAATATTTACTACTACTTTCGTACGTGTTTTTTAACTATTATAAAGGACTTTAAATAGCCGCGTAAATTATAGATATCTTTATTACTTTAACTTTTTAGGACTAATAATTTACTTAATATTTCTTAAAAAGCCTTTATTCTATATAGAGTATTATTTATAGTAAGTAAGCGTAATAGATAATTAATAGAGTTTATTTAGCGTAAATATAGTCTCCCTTATACATTAGCGTATTATAAAATGGTTCTAAGCTTAATAATTATAAAACTTAAGAGTTTACGTTTTATTTTATTCTTAATTATTTAGTATTACTTTAAAAAAAGAGTAAGTAGCTTGCTTGTAAATATAAAAACAAAAAAAAATTGTATATAAAAACTATTGTCTGCACTGTTTCGCCTTCCGCGCCACGGGAACTGTGTGACCCAATTATACCCCTGTACCCCCTCACTTCCACGTAACCTAATACCGTATCGAAACCCCTTCGCCTCCACACAATTCGATACTGTTTCACATCCACAAGAACTGGAAGGAAGGTATATAGAACTATCTAAGCATACACACAGAGAATACACAGACACCAGCTACCAGAGACAGAGAGATACTTGTTCAACCTTGCTACCTGTGAACCGACAACTATGTATGAGGAATATAATATTATAATTCATAAACTAACTTTTATACTAGCCGTTTTATACTAGTAGTGCCTATTAATATTTTTATACTAATAACTTAAATTAAATATTATAATATAAATATAGTATTTCAAGTTCTCTATCCTCTACTATATTAGTTTTATATTTAAAGAAAAAAGAAAATAATATATTATAGAGCTAGGCTGTGCGTTACATACTTATTTTTTTTTAAATAATTATATTATATTAATAGTTAAGATTATTCTAGCTTCTTTTAATTACGCTACTATTTATTATTATAAAGAAATTGCGTGTTAAAGTTAGAAGGTATAATAGTAGGGAAAAGTAATCTCAGTGCTAATATAATCTAAGTGCTAATAAACCACGTTATATTTTAATAAAAGTTTTTTTTATAGTATTATATTAGAATCTAATATAACACTCGACGGGGTATCGGCGCTTATTTATGCGTCCAGGCTAAGTATTTTAACTTAGTTATAAATTACGTAATAAGATACGCGTCTTAGGATTATTAAAGATTTTAAAGATATTTTAGTATATAGAACTCTAGAATAATATAAGACTCTAGGATTTTTAGAATCACACTTATATATAAAAGCGTAAAGATAGAATTCTATTTCTATATTTAATCTATTTATTAATCTATTAATGTACCTGACAAGCGAGCAGCCCACCCCAAACTTACCAAAAACACGAAATTTTAATAGTTAATATCTCCGCAACTACTTAATAATATTCTATAAAACTTAAAATAGAAGCTTTTAAGTAAAATATCTAGTATCTATTAGAGTCTCAATACCTACTGTCCTATAGTTATTAAGATATTAAGAGTGGGGGCCAAAACTAATACTAAATCTTAATATCTCAAAACCTATAGGTACGCTTGTAAATGGGTTAGGGTTAGGTTAGGGTTGGGTTAGATCCGCACGGATTAGAACACTAAAAATCTAACCTTTACTTCTTAATATCTTTATCTAATACTAAAAATATATTAATATAAATTTCATGCAAGGTGCATTATATACAGAGAATAATATTTTAAAATCTTAGGTAATTTTAGTTACTTTAGAGCCTACTTTATCTATTATTTATAGGTTTTGCTTTAATAAATAATTAGAAAATATAGGGCTAGAGTTAATAGAATTTCTTAAAATTATAATATTATATATATATATATATGTACCTTATATTAAATTCGCATTAATATATCTCTAGTATTAGGTAAGATATTAAGAAGTAAAGGTTAGATTTTTAGTATTCTAGTCCGTGCGGATCTGACCCAATCCCAACCTAATCCTAGCTCATTTATAAGCCTACCTATAGGGCTGCGCGTATAAGGGACTAGGTGCTCGAGGAGCCAAAGGTGCTAAAAGAATACTTATAAATTTAATAAAGGGTCCAAAGTTAAGCTTCGGGCCCTAAACTTATATATCAAAGGGTTAAATAATCGAGGGTCTAGGATCTAAGGCAACGTCAGGACGTAGCCTATTATAGCACGTATTAGGACTCTAATAGTTACTATATATTATAAAGAAAAGCTTATATTTTAAGTTTTATAAATTATTTTAAAGTAGTTATAGAGATATTAACTATTAAAATTTCGTGTTTTTAGTAAGTTTTAGGATGGGCTATTCGCTTGCTAAATACGTTATTTAGATTTAACTTAGGATCTTATTAATTTAATATTTTATAATTTTAATCCTAGTACCCCTATTAATAAGTATAAGCTATTTATACTTTTTTCTACCTTATAGTACTCTGCCTAAGAACTAATCTTTAATCCTATAAGACTTACTATCCCTTAGAATATTAATAAAAAAAAGTTTTAAGTTCTGTTACAGGAGTCTTTCTATAATACTAGAAAATGCTATGCCTATACTACCGCTTACACAAGGATAACTATTACTAGCTTAAACTAATAGAAATATCCTTACTAAGTAATAATGTTAGTATTATAATTTTCGACGGTTTTCTCCACCTTGCGTTTAAGAAACTTTGAGCTCCGCCTAGGCTAGTAAATAGGTTAAGGATTACCAAGCTCGGGTTAGGGTTAGGTTAGGGTTAAGTTAGGGTTAAATTAGGTTATTAAAGCGTTAAGTTAGGGTTAGGTTAAGGTTATACTAACCATATTAGATTAGGTCTAATCTAATATTTATTATATAGAGGATTTCTTAAGATTGTTAATAATTTAATTATAATAGCTATTTATTATAGTAATAAGTCTTAGTAATGCTTAGGCCTCTAACACTTTTATAAAGGGAGTTACACTTTCTTATTCTATATTAATACTAAAATATTAGGTTAGGATTAGGTTAAGGTTAGGTTAGGGCTAGATTAAGATTAGGTTAGGATTAGGTTCTTATATAATATAACTTAACTTTAACCTAACTCTAACTTAACCCTAACCCACACTAGTGCTAAAAAGTTACGTTAGGATTAGGTTAGGGTTAGGTTCTTATATAATATAACCCAACCCTAATCCAATCCTGACCTATTTACCAGCCTAGCTCCGCCAAGCTCGACTACAACTCTGGAGAACGCTATGCCAATATTGCAATTTACATAGGGATAATCCTAAGCAGAGTTTAGGCGCCATGCTTTTACAAGAATCACTAGGTCTTTTCAAGACTATGCTCATATTAACCTCATCTTTCGGCGAATCAAAAGCGCTTTTACTCAGTTAAGCTTAAGTCAGTTTGAACCAATGAGACATCCGTTTATCGAGCAGGTAATGTCTGTGGCAGCGGTTGCTTGAGCTGTTTTCGACGGTTTTTCTCCAGTTTCCGTTTCAGGAAGTTTGAGCTCTGCTTCCTTCACGTTGCAGCCATTATGCTTCCCAGGAGGCAACGAACCTCTAGAAAGCATAATTAGTCTAACCTTTTATCGTGTGCACTAAACTGACCTACTATAAATATATCACCTCCTTCTCAACCTGCGCTGTGCAGTTGTTGCAAGGTGTTAAGCATCATTCCGTTTCGCAGCCGAGTCACACCCCGCAACACCACGCTCTGCGAATACCCCACCAATACAATCCGCACACCCGCACACCATGGCCGACGACGACCTCGAGCAGGTACCGCTCTCCCGCTCTTCGTCGCATACACGCGGCTAACACGTGCAGATCCGCCGCGCGCGCCTCCAGCAACTGCGTGAGCAAGGCGGTGGCAGCTCCGGCGGCGGCGGCGGCGGCGAAGGCTCAGACCAAGACGCGCAGAGGTATTACTCCCGCCTCCCTCATATCCCTCAATGATATAGTGCTAACGTATCCCAGACAGCGCGAAGCCGACCAACGCAACAGCATCCTCACGCAAATCCTCACTCCCGAAGCAGCAGACCGCCTCGGCCGCATCCGCCTCGTCAAAGAATCCCGCGCTACCGACGTCGAGAACCGGCTCATCATGCTGGCGCGTACGGGACAGCTGCGTGCCAAGGTCACGGAAGAGCAACTAAAGGAACTGTTAGGCGCGGTTGCGGAGCAGCAGGAGAAGGAGGAGAGTAAGATTGTGGTGAATCGACGAGGAGGCGGGGGTTGGGACGACGATGATTTGGATGATTTGTTGAAGGATGTGTAAGTGAAAGAGGATTAGGATATGCATAGAGGCGAAAAGGCATATGCATGCATTTGCGGGCGTTCATGGCATTACCCATTTGTGGACATCTTAGGCACGGAAAATGGATTTATTCAGCACGGCAACTTGTGGGGTATGGCACTATGCAAAAGTAATTTCATGCACTCGATCTATATGGTAATATTGTAGGCAAAAGACAAGACACGCGCCTCTTTCGAAGGAGCCTCAAATAGCATTCATTAGGAGTGCTACCGTCGGGCTTAGTTCGCAAGGCTCGTCCTAGGGGAGCAAATTCTCGGGGATCAGGCAAAGAGGATGTGCTTGCTGGTCCACAAGCTCCCCACGACCAGCCTACATGATGAATCTATTGGTCTCGACTGCCAATACTATTTCACCATCACTTCTCACACCGACTTCGCCTGTCGTTGGTGAGATAGAAGTCTTTAGTCGTCCTCGAGGTCCAGCTTTGCAAGCTCTTCCTTCGTCGTGTCCAAGCACCCCGCGCTCGCGACGATATTGCTATCCGCCATCACGCCCGCAAACGGAATGTTCTTGCCCGGCACCTTCTCGGTCCACTTCTCACCATTCATCTTGTGCTTCCAGTTGTCGCGCAACTCCTGCTCAGCATCGGCACCGAGGGCACCCTTCGCGACCGCCTTTTCCTCCAGCTCCTTAATTTCAGCATCCTTATTCTTGATAAGCTTCTCAAGCCGGGTCAGGGCGGGTCCAAATTCAGGATCACCCTGTGGGGTGGCGAGGAAAGCGGCGTGCAACTGGCGCAGTTCTTCTTGTGCGACGAGAAGGACTTGCTTCTCCGGGTTAAGCATGTCCGCATCAAGCCGGGAGTCAGCAGAGAGCGTCGTCGGCTCTTCGGGCGACGGATTGGGGATTTCGAGGCTGAAGTCGGGGTTGCAGTAATTGTCGGGATCTAGGGACGGTCAGTACATAGGACGTCGTCTGAATGCTACAGTGAAACTCACCCCGCGCTACATCCTCGAAGAAGCTCAGAATAGCCTGTTGTACGACCGGTTGTGTGAACACGCATTCGCCTACCCATGTGTCTCCACCGCCAAATGTTGGGCAGGTCGGACCGTCGTCCTGGAAGCCGTCGTCGGATGAGGCCTCGGGTGTCGGAGGCATCGCTGCCTTTGATACTAAGACCTTCGTACATGGAGTATATGCGTGATGTCCGACGCCACCTTGACTCTTCTCAAGCCAGTCGATCGAAGCTTCAGTGTCAGGCTTGCGCGACACTGCGTTGGATACGTAGTTCGACGGGAGCGCGTTGCACTGGCTTGGGTTGGGGCTCCCAAACTGTGAAGTCTGCCAATGCCTAGCGCGCGCGTGGAGAAAGGCTTTGAGGTCTGGATTCTTGATTTGGCCAACTTTGGGCGACTGTATGAGGGCCAGGGCAACAATGCGTTCGCCATATTTGTGGACTGTCTGTGTCTTAGCACGACCCACCATACCATTGTAACGACTTACGATTTCCATCGAGAATACTGATGAGGCTCTCGACACCACTCTCGATCGCTACCACATACACCTCTGCCCCCGGCGAGACGAAGTCGGGATTCTTAATCACCGTCTCGAAGACCGTCTTGATGTGTTCTTCTGGCGTCCTGTGGCCATCGACGCGGTTCTCAACTTCGTAGTACTTCACAGCGTCGTGAATGACGGACTTTCGCGGCAGCGCATCCCAGCTGCGGAACGAAAGCGCCTTGTTGTACTTGTGCGAATAGAGAAGTTGGGCGGTGTTGAGAACAATCAGTCCAGGTACATCTTCGTCCCTCTCGAATCCAGCACCATCTTTGGAAAGCCTACCCTCCAGGCCAGGGTCCACATTGGCTCGGGTACGACTGGCGAGGCCTTTGACGAAGTTGATGACACTGCCGCCATTGACTCCGCCCTCCCGTTGTAGCTCACGGTACGCAAGGATGCCTAGGTCCTGATATGCGTGGTCGTTGATGACGACAAGCACGCGCTTCCGTGCCTTTAGCACTTCTGCAGCAGGTGCAAGGATAGGAATGTGCGGTCCGTTAGGCTTATTGGGGGACAAAGTTGGCAAATAGAGCTCTTTGAGACCTAGGGCGGCCAGGCGCTTCAGGACCTCCCGCCGGTGGCAGACTGCAGCATGATCAGTATTGAATTGATGCCACGATCACTGTACGGACCTCGCATCGCCTCGCTGCGGACCTCATTGTGACGGTCGTCGTTCGTATAATGAAAGTTGAAGAAGAGCTCGGGGGCCTCTCTGTTGCGAAAACAGCCATTCTGATCGATGAAGAAGCCAAGCTCTTTGGTATTGACCTAGAAGTATATACCGTCAGGCTGCCCGGCGCCTGGCAGGTCTTGTATCGACTTACAGGGTACTTAGCATCAGGATGTAGCGCATTGCCCTTCCAGCGAAACATAATGGCAGCAGTTTTCGATTGCCTCAAGAGGATCCTGGTGTCGTAGCGGGGTACCTGTGTAGCTCGGTGTCCTGTAGTTGGAGTGTAAGAGGAAGAAAAGCCCTGGCCGTAGCTTATATATTTCGAAGCCCGTTTGCCGCAACTCTTCCGTTTGCAAGTGCACGGCGGTGACCGAGGCGAACGAAAGATTGGCGTGGTGAGACAACTGGTGAAGGTAGACCAAAAGAGAAGGAGCGATTGCGTGTCAGGTGCAGTGATTTGAGAAGCCGCATGAGAGCGGCCCATGTTACTACAATCCCGTAACGCCACCCGATGCTTGTTTGCTCTGCTACTATACACGTATCCTGCCAAAGTCTGCCGTAGAATATACACCGCCTCTTGCGCTCCCTTTACCAGCTTGCCTTCCTCACACCAGGGATGTTTCCGGCGAGCGCGTTTATTCGGAATTGGTACTGTTCTGTATGAGCGGATGCACCTTTTACTGCCTGGCAGACCACGTACTCGACCCATCCTGAAGTCACTAAAGACACCTCTGCCCTTCCCTCCCATGACACATCTGTTCTTGACCTGTGTAAAGCGCGTGTAGCAGTGCATCTGGGAGAGCTGAAGCTGTGCCTGGGCGCGCACTCGCTGTGGGAACGTCGTGTTTCGGATTATGTATCGAAGCGCTTGTCTGGGTAAGATGGTGGTCAGCAGTGACGGCTACGCCGTGCGGTGGCCAGGGACGCATACCGTTCAGGCTCATACTCTTCGTAGACTTTCCGCTTGGTGTGGTCGCGAATGTTGCGGATCTTGGCAAAGCAGCCGATGTCGAGTTTCTTCGCACGGAATTGAGACATGTTGGCGATGGCCGTGGGCTTCAATTGCTGGCAGGCGATGATTGTGCAGAAGTCGGGATGCGGATGCGACGTACAAGCCTGCCCCGAATCCTCGTGTGATGAGCGGGCTAGTTCGGAGCAGGCGCAGATCTCGCTCGCTGGACCCACTACACCTAAAACAGCAACAACACCACGATATCGTGCGCCGGGTCAAATGAAAAGCAAAGCAATCTGTAACAGCTTCTATTCAAATTACGGTTCTGCAGCTACCGAACTGCGTCGCCCACTTTACTTCTAATCTTCGCCTACCCAACTCTTCCTGACGTTTATTTTGACGCACAACTGCCCTCAACTTTTCCGAAGACGCCGCCCGACGACCATCATGTTTTCCGGACATGACCTAGTAGAGATTCACGAATTTCTCCCTCCGACAACCCACGATGGGTTTCCGCTCTTGATCAGGACCGCCAGCGGGCAAAGCTTCGTCACCGAGCGCAGTTTGCGCCGAAGCTTTGAACACCTTGTTACTACTGAACCAGCCCGGATTTCCATACTTATTGCGAGCAATAGGCTCGGCGTTGATACCGACGTTGTATTACAACTTGTCCAAGCAAATGCTACGTTGGCGCTGTTAAGCCAAGATCGGAGCAGCATCATCCCAAAACAAGAGCGAGATGCTCTCGTGAAAGATCTTGAAGAGTCTCTGGCGAAGGGATTCGTCGCCAAATATGAGGTTGCGCGATCACATGATCTGCACAAGGACAGCTTGGATGACCTGCTCCAAGTCGCTAATATCAGGGAGGGTCTTGCCGAGAACACTGTTGATTACGTGCTTGGTGAAGCATACGAGAAAGAACTCTTTAAAGCGATCCGTCAAAAGCTTGTAGATGGTATGAACGATATCGAGTAGGTGATTATCTCCAACTGGCTTGGATATAACTAACACCGGACAGGACAATAAAGTTGAAGCCCCACTCGCTTCCGGGAGCGCCACCACTGTGGTTGATACAAAAATGTCTTGATAAGATCGATCACATCGCGACCAATAAAACCGACATTGCATCGCAATACCACATAGAGCAAAAAGACGATGTCATTTATTGTACACCGAAAAAATTGATTCTCAATCAACGAGATAAACTCCTTGCTGATTTGCAGGCTGGGAATACATTCAGTCTTCGTTTAGAGGATTTTCTGCAAACTTTCTCGGATCTTTACCAGTCTTCTGAAGCACTGCAAACGCATCTATCCGGCTTCCCGTCTATTACTTCCATCAAATGCTTCGCAGTCTCTAACGTCAAGCTTTCCGGATGTGTGGGCGAAGTTAGACGTATCCTTGATGACCAGGGTCATGTCGACTTGAAGGTGAGCAACGAATTAGCGTGCGCATAAAGAGCCGTTACGGCTGCGGTTGTAGTAACCCGATTGCAGGCTGTTTTACCATCTGACGCCCCTCGCGAAATCGCGGGCGATGTGCTGGACCACATATCCCGAGAGATTCTCTCATCAACATCGGCCGATGGCAAGTCCCTCCGGCGAATGGGTGATTACATCCTCACAGATCGAATATACGACAGCCAACGACAGGCGTTAATGGACCTCACGAAGACTCAAGCTATGTGTCAATGGGAGCTGCTCAAGGAAGCCGCAGACAAGGAACCGAAGTTCCAATTAGCGGAAATTTTAGCTTCTTTCCCAGATGATGCCCATCTTCTACGGTTTCTCGTACGACAGAAAGAGTTCGAGACTGCGTCTGCTGAGCAGTTCTCAACCACGGTGTCGGATTTGGAGTCGCAGAATGAGCAGGAGTTCTCGGCGTTCTGGACGGAAAGGGTTCCGTCACGAATCCAAAACTACAACGAGGGCCTCAAAGCAGTCATCGACGCGAAGTTGTCGGATCAACTGTCCGATTTGCTGTCCGACTATCTGCAGAAAGACTTCATCCCAGACATGCTCTCAAAAGCGCGAACCCAGGGGCTGGTGTGCAGCAGAAGAACGCGAAAGAACGTCAACAGATTCGAAGCAGCGTTGAAGGCCAGCAAAACCGATCCAAACAGCATACTGTTAACGGTAGACAAGTTCAGCAGGAAACAAGGCTTGCCAGATCCCGATCTGAGTGCAGCAGAGGAGACCAAGAAGATGTTGATCCAGGACATGGTCCGACGGATGCAGAAGCCAAAGACAGATGCACCGTTGATGTTTCTCAGCTTGGTCATCGTTCTCTTTGCGAAACGCAATCCGGGTGTGGTCTATGCGACGGGAAGGTTTGCACCGAAACTGCTCAAGCAGCTCAAGACGCAGCTAAGTGGCGAAGAGCATGAGCAGGCGGAAAAGTGGAAGGAGTTAGCAAAGGCTAGAAAGCTGGAGAAGGAAGACAGGGAAGCTATGGTGCGGATGGCAGAACAAGCATCCTGATGGCAACAAGTTATCACAGGCTTTTTATGTTGAGTATGCGATCGGATTGTTCTTGTTGTACCATCAAGAGGGTCACGAAGCGGTTTCAGGCATAGATTAGAGTCGCAGTGAGGCCAGTCACTTTCTCGAACGGTGTGACATATGAACTACATATGAACATCGAACATCTACGAAAGACTCTCATAATGTTTGCTTCCTGCAAACTGCCTAATTCGGTAATAGATCATGGCCCGTCGATTTCAATGTCCCCGCGAAAATTTGTTAAACTGCCGGATGTGGCGGTAGATCTTTTTCCGTCGATTCCAGCAAGTGTCCCTGCGTGAGCTCGTGAAGTCGTCTAGAAGCAGTTAGCTGCGGCTGACGTAACATGTTCAAGCCCCATCGTCATCCTATGAAGGTTCGGATCGTGACCCAGCGCGGCACGGTCCATGGTTGCCTTCCCCACCAGCCTCAAGCGGATACCCGACGAGCCGAATAGTGATCCCGATGGTCGTTTCGCAAATATGTGTGCTCGCGGACCGTCAAGAGTTATTGAGCAGGTTGGACCGCCTCGCTGGTGATCGATAACGAGCGATTCCTTCCGCCCATCACAGATGCCCTCTCACAACACCACAGACACATGTATATCATGACCAGGCAAAAGGCGGTATGCAGCTTGAGCTCATTCCCACATCTCGATGGGCGTCACGTTCAGTGGAGGAATATTCAACAGTCACTTGCCGTTACCACATGCTGCGCGATACCTAGGCACCCAATCTGGTGAAGACTAAGGGTCTCACGACGTCTCTAGTGTTCTGATTGCATGGAAATGCGGCGGTTACATATTCACTGGCAAGATTGCGGGGTTCTCGTATTTGAAGATTCATGTGGTGTTCGACGTCCGGGGGTTATTCGCCTCCAATGACAAAATTACTACACACGCTGCTTAGAAAGCCAGTACGCAAAAGCCGCGGAAGCGCAGGGAACACGGACAGGCACAATGACGAGATTGGATTTCGAAGCCTCGATTACACCACCGCCGTTTTAATTAGGCGCAACCAATCTTTGTTCCGAAGATTTTTTTCGACAAGCTGGGTTAGCGTGGATTGCGCCATATTTCTCGAGTATGGTACCTTCGCGCCCTGGTATATCAACGCAATCCGATCACGGAGAGTATGCCTCTCTCTCGTCACAATTGCTTTTTGCTCTCTCAAACACAGCTGCTGTCCTTGGCTATCCCGCGCGGCACACTTTGCTCCGGAAAAGAAAGTTGCATCAGCGCTCTGAGACAGACTTGATCCCAAACACTGTATCTCCGAGTTTTGAACTATACGGAACAGCAATACTATTCGACAATGTCCTCGCCGCCGTACTACGAGGAGTCAAACATGATTCGCGACGACGAATCTGGTTATGTCTCCGGCGAGTCCAGCCACGAGAGCTTGCCAGAGGTTGTCTTCTCCAAGGCTCACCTCAAGTTCCTCAATCACCAGCTTGCTCAGCTAGAGCCTCAAGGTCCGTAGCAGGTGGATAACACACTTGAAACGCTCAATTCTAACACTGCATCAGACATCCTCCGCTGGTGCATAACTTCCATGCCTGGCCTTTACCAGACCACCGCCTTTGGCTTGACCGGCTTAGTCACTGTGGACATGCTCTCCAAGCTTGATGGCCCACTCAAGTCGAACATCGACCTAATCTTCCTTGACACCCTCCACCACTTCCAAGAGACCCTTGATCTTGTTGAGCGGGTCCGAGAGCGATACGGTACCACCATCCACGTCTACAAGCCTCGCGGATGCAACACTGTCGCAGACTTTGAAGCCAAGTATGGTCAGAAGCTCTGGGAGGTCGATGATGAGAAGTACGACTACGTCGCCAAGGTGGAGCCGGCAGCTCGTGCGAACGCAGACCTCAGCGTCAAGGCTCTCCTCACCGGACGAAGGAGGAGTCAAGGTGGCAAGCGTGGCGATCTTGACATCATCGAGGTCACTGACAGCGGTGTCATCAAGATCAACCCCCTCGCCAACTGGACCTTCGCCCAAGTCAAGGAATATGTCGACGCGAACGAGGTCCCCTACAACGTACTTCTAGACCGCGGATACAAGAGCGTCGGTGACTGGCACTCGACCCAGCCCGTCGCCGCGGGCGAGGATGAGCGTGCTGGACGCTGGAAAGGCAAGAACAAGACCGAGTGCGGAATCCACAACCCCCAGTCCCGATATGCACAGTTCTTGGCGCAGCAACAACAGCAACAAGAGGCTGAGGAGTTGGCGCAGAAGTTGCAGAAGGTGACTGTGGGTCCGTGATCCGCATGTCGTCATCGGAAAATATTCTGAGTGGTTCATTTGTAGCATTTTAGCATTGGCGTTTTCGGCATGAACGAATTGCAGCAGGGTTGGGACGGGACACGGGCAATACTCCCCACGAGATCGCAAAAAGCAGGTCCGGGGTTGAGTTTTCAGATTTTCAGATATATTCGCTGCCGATACTGAATGAAAAGAATCAATAAACACATGGTCCTGTACTGTGCGTTTTGCGAGGCGAGGATTCTGGCGATGTATGGTCCATTGCCACTCGCACCATGAACAAGAATAAAAGTCCTCCCACGCATATGACAAAAGGGACAAAACTCGTGCTATTGCGCAACCGACCCAAGAAATAACCGATCCAAAGAGAGTAAAGGCAACCGCTAGCCTCGCAATGGCACAGTGCTATGGGGCAGTGAGAAGCCGCGTTAGGGCATACTACGTCTGTATAATAACGCGTCGGACCGTACTCTCTGGCAGAGATTTCGGGACCCTGTTTTCCACGATCCATTTATAAGTATCCTTCCCCCGTAAAGACACTGAACTCCGAACCTCAATTGCCCATTGACGTTTACGGCGTGTTCAACGAACCAGGGACGCATCCAACGAATCTCACCCACGAAGCTTCTAGACGAACGAGTCGATTGCGCACTTGTGACCAGCGAGCGCTGCATTTTTTTTTCCTGCTATAAATCGAGACAGTCTTTCGTCACACTCTCACATTAATCATCATGGCGAACCCACCCCATGGCAAGTCGTCCTGGCAGGCGGATGAACGGCACTGACATGCAGCAGGCGGCGTCCTCAAGGACTTGATCGCGCGCGACGCGCCCCGGCGCAAGGAGCTTTACGACGAGGCGGAGAAGTTGCAGGCTATTGTTCTCACCGAAAGGCAACTGTGTGACTTGGAGCTCATCCTAAACGGAGGTTTCTCGCCGCTAGAAGGTATGCGAGAAGTTTGGTTTTCTGGCGGGGTCGCAGCTGCCCCTCATGTTTGCCGGGCTTGCAGCCGGACATGACTCGAGGACGGGTGACGGCATCTCGCGCTCCTCAACACCACCGCTAATATTTCGCGAACAGGCTTCCTGAACGAGAAGGACTACAATGGGTGAGTGGTTTTGTATGAACTGAGTTGAGCGCAATTGACAAAAAGCCAGCGTCGTCACCAACAGCCGCCTCTCAGATGGAGTGCTCTTCTCCATGCCCATCACGCTCGATGTATCGCAACAGACCATAGACAACCTTGGCATCAAGGCCGGAGCTCGCGTTGCACTGCGCGACTTCCGCGATGACCGTAATTTGGCCATCATCACTGTCGAGGATGTCTACAGGCCAGACAAGTACGTACTGGATCACGGGCACTGGACGGACACTGACGGCTTGACAGGCAGAAGGAGGCCCAGGAGGTCTTTGGAGGCGACCCAGAGCACCCCGCCATCAAGTACCTCAACGAGACGGTCCAAGAGTTCTACGTTGGCGGCAAGGTCGACGCGATTGACCGGTTAGAGCACTACGACTATGTTGGACTGCGGTGTACGTATACTTAAAAGCGTCTCCTCGCGCTCCGCTGACAACGCCCACAGACACTCCAGCAGAACTCCGCCTGCACTTCGACAAGCTTGGGTGGTCCAAGGTCGTTGCTTTCCAAACGCGTAACCCCATGCACCGCGCTCACCGTGAGCTGACGGTCCGCGCTGCCCGAGCCCGTCAAGCCAATGTCCTGATCCATCCCGTCGTCGGTCTCACCAAGCCGGGTGACATTGACCACTTCACGCGTGTCCGCGTCTACCAGGCGCTCCTTCCTCGATACCCGAACGGCATGGCTGTGCTCGGTCTGCTGCCCTTGGCTATGCGAATGGGTGGTCCCCGTGAGGCTGTATGGCACGCCATCATCCGCAAGAACCACGGTGCCACACACTTCATCGTCGGTCGCGACCACGCTGGTCCGGGAAGCAACTCGAAAGGCAAGGACTTCTACGGCCCCTACGATGCTCAGTATGAGGTTGAGAAGTACAAGGAGGAGCTCGGCATCGAGGTCGTGCCCTTCCAGATGATGACCTACCTTCCCGATACCGATGAGTACAAGCCCCATGACGAGGTCAAGGAGGGCGTCCGCACTCTCAATATCTCCGGTACCGGTACGTAGTAGCAACCTTGGCAGTAGTACTACCACTAACGAAGCCACAGAGCTCCGAAAGCGCCTCCGAACCGGCCAGGAGATCCCCGAATGGTTCTCGTACCCCGAAGTCGTCAAGGTGCTCCGCGAGTCCCACCCGCCGCGTAACAAGCAAGGCTTCACCGTCTTCCTCACCGGTCTCACAAACTCGGGCAAAGACGCCATCGCGCGCGCCCTCAACGTGACGCTCAACCAGCAAGGCGGCCGCTCCGTCTCGCTGCTCCTCGGCGAAAACGTGCGCGCCGAGCTCTCGGGCGAACTCGGCTTCTCGCGAGAGGACCGCGACCGCAACATCGGCCGCATCGCCTTCGTCGCCTCAGAGCTCACCAAGGCCGGCGCCGCCGTCATCGCCGCGCCCATCGCACCTTTCGAGAAGGCCCGCGAGCACGCCCGCGAGCTCGTCGAGAAGTACGGCAGCTTCTACCTTATCCACGTGGCCACGCCGCTCGAGTACGCGGAGAAGACGGACAAGCGTGGTATCTACGCCAAGGCGCGTAACGGGGAGATCAAGGGCTTCACGGGCGTCGACGACCCGTATGAGAAGCCCGAGAAGGCGGATCTCACGGTTGATATCTCGAAGAGCAACGTCAGGACGGCGGTCCACCAGATCATCCTGCTGCTTGAGGCGGAGGGTCTGTTGGAGCAGCTGTAAATTCGCATTCGTTGCTTTTTTTTATCCGGGAGCGGAAGTGGCATATGACATGACGGCATGACTTTGTTTCTTTTATTTTCTTCTTTTTGATAGAATTGGCGGATGAGGGGGAGTACTTGAGCGAAGGCGTGGAGACGTAGATAAGGTTCCGGTATTAGAGGATCCGCTGTGAGGGGATGCTCACCCCATGATGAGCTAGCAAAAGTAATTCTCTAGGATGGTTATAGGTTTCGTGCAAGTTCGCTTTTTTTGGTGGAGTGATGCGCTGTGGGATCTTGGGACTGTCAGCTGGACAGCGGTGTTAAGATCTTGGTGTTCGTGTGTGATTTCAAAGTGATGGACTAGCTTGAGTAAAGCAAGTCGGATCACTTGGAGACCTGTCTTTGAAGCTCACAGTTCATGGAAAGATCGAGATCTCGCTTTTGCCATGTCGGATCATGCTCACTCACACACTACAACCATCTCAGGAGGCAAAGACATACGATCGTCCAGATCTCCAAACGGCCCTCCGCTATTCCCGGTTCCCGGGCCCCCAGCTTAGAGGACGCGGCTATCGCCTGCTCGCCGGTTGGGTAATCTCACATCCGCGGTACGCAGCATAAACATGTAGCCTAAGTATCGTCTAGCTCGAAGTCGCTCCACAACGAACGGCCAAGCAGGAAAGAAATATGCATCTTTCTCTTCCGGACTTCGTATATGCAGGTTTTTAGACGACGGCACTTCTTTGATACTGCGTGGGTGAGGAAAAGGAAACCTGCTTTGGAGTAGGTATCCGAGAGACTAGGTGGGATGGCGGCTCTTAGTAGGCGTGGTATAGTAGGGAAGCGGGATAGTGGTTGGAGGGCGATATGAACTGGGGTGTCTGAACTGCGTCGGTAAGGTATGACGTCGGCGAGTTGTGACTGAAGCTTTTGGGTAGTATATGTTCGATACCGGCGTGCATGAGTAGGCGCTTCTTTGTATCGCGAAGCGACGTCGAATGGTCTGGATAGACGGCTGTTCGGATTGCGGAGAACCGTGGGTTCTGTTTACTTCTACGTCGAAGCTGACAAAATTCGAGTCATGGTCCGTCCAAGTCTCTTTCCTGAGTGTTTCCAGGACACCCGCCTCAAAGTCTGGACCGCGAACCACTTCGCTTCCCAACTTCGCACCTGATAGCTAGGTATTCCTTAGCGCTTGGAGAAGACTTCTAGAGCGACTCGTTCTACCTGCGAAGCGTTAGCGCAACAATATATATTCCGTGCGGAGTCTTCATCCATTCTGGCTAATCGTTTGCAATCATTTACCCGAACCATGCACCAACCAGAACATCCGCAGTTGTGCCGCACGAGACGGAGCGCAGATAGAGTGTTAATGTGCGATTTACTCTGCCACGAGGCGCGGAATGTCGGCTCTTGGGTCGCGTATATTGCTGTCCGGGGTCGGACGGGGTGCTGGGGAAGAGACTTATACTTAGAGTGATAGACAATCTTCTTACTTTCTTAAGAATAACTGGGTTCCTTTGCTACAGTTTGGACACTGACAACTCGGCTGGTGAGGGATAGTTGCAACGATCCTGCAGGAGCTTTCCAACTTCACTCTCTCCGCACGTGCCTTCGCTCCTTGAAAATTCACCTGTGAGCACATGGCAATCACTAGAGCCGAATTATCGTACGAATATCCACCTCTTCCAATTTCCGAGTGCAACTTAAGTCACAACGTTCAGACTTCAATCTTCGACTTACAAGCCTCCACTTACAAACCGACTATCAACCTCTTCTACCATCACCACATCTTCATTCGATACACACGCCTCACCCACTTCAACTCCAAAACAAGCACAATGAAGCTCTTCTCCGTCTTCGCCCTGGCCTTGGCCTCAGTCGCCCTGGGTTCACCCGCAGCGGTACGTTCTCGTCATGCCAGAAATGCGCCTGTACATGGTACTGACATTAAGAACCAGACCAGCTTGGAGCGCTCCATCAAGCTCACCCGAGACGCCGATGGCACCACGGTCCTCACCCCATGCGTGGAGTGCCCGTGCACAAGCTTCGAGCCTTCCTCATGCAAATGCGTAAGTCATCCCGAGCTTTTCAGTGACACCTTGACTGAAGGACGCTAGGTTCCCAAAGGCTGCTGCTGCCATTAGTTGGTTTCCACCGAGGGAGAGAGGGGCAGGAGAATCTGGCGATGGTGTAGGTGGTTTTCCTTGGAGGATGCTTTGTGTGCCTAGGCTTCGGTCGGAGTTGGAAGGCGTATTCGGGTCTCAAGGATTGCAGACACATAGAAGGTCTTCAGAAAAGCATGAACGAACCCTGCTGAGATTTGCTTGACCTCATCTTGTGCTCGGAAAGGCGTGCGCTTCTCGTGTCATCGTTCGGGCGCCTCTCGTGGTTCCCCCCCAAATTGCGACCTCGAAACTAGATCTTCGCCGAACTTTCGCCTTCTACTGGACTAATGCTTACCCGCTGCGATGACTGCCTACGGCTCCAGGGCTAGGAAAGGATCTCATTTTGTGCAGCGTTCTTCGTTGGCTCAACGGTGCTGTAAGTGGATGCGCCGAGGCACGGAGCGCTCGTGTAGTAAAGACATAATCGCATGTATGTAGTGTAAGCAAATTACAGTCTACAACATCCTGTGAAGAAGATTGGATGGAGGTGAACTGACTCGTGTGCAGAGGAAGCCACGTTCTAACCGAATAAGGAAAAAGGCTTGGCCCCAGGAACGCTTGTAGGCATTCGTCATCCCGCGATAACACAGCGCAATTCTGCCAGCTGATCCCATCCGAACGCCGACCGACGGGATGAACGCAATGACGACCATCGCCTGCCGCATCCTCGTGCCCATATGAGCTGTCGCGCGTGCCGTTTTGTCTTCCTACTTGTTTTATCGAATCTTCTGATCATGAAGAGGCGCAGCTGAGTTCGGTGTCATCTTCGTCCTGTACACTCATTACAACAAACCATCCCACGCAGTATCAGGCTCCTTGTTCGCCCACTCGAGCGTATACTGCCTGCCCCTTCAGTCTTTCTGTGGTTCGGTATGACAGAGACCGATTCTGAGCTTGTCATGTTTCTGCACGCTTTGTCGCGAATACTTGGATGGGCGTACTTCTTAGCCTGGTCAGTCCTCTTAAACCTGTGGTGTCAAAGATAATGTAGACTGACTTTTGCGCGAAGGTCTGCCTCGTTTTACCCCCAGGCTGTAAACAACTGGCGGCGAAAGTCCACCCTTGGGCTGGCAATTGGTAAGGAGCTACCGTGACAAACTCAGGAAGGAGCTCATTGTTCATAGACTTTCCGACGCTCAATGTGCTTGGATTTACATGGTATGTATTGCAAAGCGCTGAGGATCCGGCCTTGCTGACGATGCGATTAGCTATGCGGTCAATACTGCCACTTTCATGTACTCTCCAACGATACGGTCGCAATACGCCTACCGCCATCCTACCTCGCCAGAAACCACCGTGCGTTTCAACGACTTCCTCTTCGCTGCCCATGGCGCTTTCATGTGCGTGATATTATACAGCCAATTCTACTCGGGGATTTGGGACTTCAGGGTGGGAGCGCGACAGAAGGCATCCAAGGTGGCTTTGGGGATATTCTGGGGCTGTGTGCTGGCAATACTAGTTGTGGTTTTCCTCGCGCAGATCTTAGGGAAAGACTCAGGGAACGATCCCAGCGATTGGGCCTGGATAGACGTGGTAAGTCGGTTTCACGAAAGGCCTGGGTGTCCCAAGCTGACGCTCCATTCCCCAGATCTACGCACTAGGCTACGTGAAGCTCATCACGGTCGTCGTCAAGTACATACCCCAGGCTTGGGTGAACTTTAAACGAAAGTCAACAGACGGATGGAGTATATATCCAATGCTGCTCGACTTCGCCGGTGGCTGGTTATCAATGGCGCAGTTGTTCCTGGATGCGTCACTTCAAAACGATTGGAGCGGCATCACTGGCAACCCTGTGAAGTTCGGACTCAGCAATATCACGATCGTATTTGACGTCATTTTCTTCGTCCAGCACTATATACTTTATAGATATCCTGTCAAGAGCGCGGAAGAAGAGGAGGATTGGGATAGTGAGCGAGAGGTTCTGCACTCTTAGTGCCATCGAGAGAACGATTATAGTTCCGACCATCTGTGAACTAATAACTAGTGTGTCCTCTGCTGCCTCTAGAGGTAAGCTATCTCCTATATACCTAGGTGCAAAGAACTCCCAGGGAACTGGCAAATCCTATACAAAGGCAAACAAAGGAAAAACAAGCCATCAGCTCGGTGGCAAGCATCAAACCTCACACCATCATAGATGCAACCATAGATGCGATTACGATGCAACTACTACTTTCGAAAACCGATAGACCTTATTTGCCTAAGGCCACCCCCGCATACTATTCAACTGACTTCCAACGTGTTAGCGCTGAACTACGAGATCGAAACTAGTACAGTTCCGCGCGCAAGTCACTCTGATGGCACTGTCAAATGACGACTTGGAAGCTTGTATCACTGCGCTTTACCTTTTGAATGTCAATGAAACTTGGCTCCGAACTCGCTTCCGAGCGTTCGAACGTTTTCGGAAGTACCTGCGTCGCTGGCGCACCGTATCGAGCTTGAAAAGCGTTGCAAACACGTGCGCCGTTTTTCGGCCCGACGTGATCTAAATCGCGCGAGCAAGCGAGAGATGGATACGTTGCCCTAATTCAAGCTCGGCATGCAACGCACGACTGACTCACTATGCGACTATCCCAATTCAATAGACTTTTCACTCAGGTGTTCGGCGATTTAAAGTTTGCGGGAACAGCGTAGGGCCGAAACCAAGATCCCCGCAGGGTTAGCACGGTGCATGTCGCTTCACTGACCATCAGCTCTGGTGTGACGATCAGTGGCTGCTCAATATGTGCTTTTGCATTTCTCCCTCCCCTGGCGTCTGGCTTTTCTACTACACGAGGGAGAACAGCAGATAAGCTGTGCGACATCAAGGAAAGTCTTGAAGCAGCCACAGCGCCGTCCGCGATTCTAGTTCACAGTCGAGACATTTGAGTCGGATCTGCATGCGCCCGCTAATCTCTCAGTCTGCACATACGCGAGGCTCCGGGCCACGGGTTCATTGGACCGTCTAGGCTGGTCTGCCCTCAGCTCAGGGCCCCTTCGTCTGCGCGCTGTCATCATCGACCAACAGACTAGGGCAGCGTTTGCTCAATCAGACATAGCAATACACCCAATCCAGGAGTTCCAAAACGTCTGTTTGGACGTCTAGGGCCGAGCCGGTGTTAGTTGGGACAAGCTGGTGCAGTATGTTCTGCCCGCGTCATGGACGCACAAGAATGCAACACTACCTCCATTAAGTGCCCGCCAATACCCTCTTCTCGAATTGAATCGATCCAAACGCGATCTCTCGACCAAAGTCTTGTCGGGGCGTCTGTCATGACCATGTTGACCAAAATGAAAAGGCGATCCGGCCACAGTTTCTTTTCTTCCTCCCCGCTAGTTATCTCGTCGCCGACGAATGTTGTCAAAATAGCGGGCATGGGCGATCCGCTTCCGACTACGGACAATAGCGCCTTAGATGACAGCACGACGCATGGCACGGGGCAGGCTATTTTCGAACCACTCGTACTGGACTTGGAGCAAGTGCATGCAGATGAGGAGCACGCGCCTGTACAACAGTTCCAGCGACTTCAGCCCGCGCTAGACGAGACGCCTAATTATCACGCTCTTGGAAACAACCCTGATCCAACTCCTCCTCCACCTGTTGTAGAAGACACTGCCGATCCTCCACCAGATTTCACACGGAGAGGCATACATATCCCCACGAGGACCAGGTAATGACGATTCTCTACCATGACTCGGTCGCATCAATGCTGACAGTACTTATAGCAGCAACACCGCGACACTGAAGAAGCGCTTCTTCCGCTCTTCAAGTGTGCCTTCCACTGGCCCAGACTCTACATCTCCAGGTCCAATGCTCGCAACAATTGACTCTTCCTCCCTGCGCGAAAGAAGCCCGCGCAGTTCAGACAAAGACTCCGTTTTTTCATACGACACGCAAGCTTCCTCAATTGCAACCCAGCAACTAGGACCGCTCCAAGCAAGAGGTATTCCCGAAGACATCGATCGGCTGTCCCCCTTGCTGGAAGACGATCCCCAGTCCTATGAACTCACCGCGCCGTCCAATGAGGCTACGGCGGGCAAGAGCTTTAACCTCGAGACGCGGTCGGGGCAGCTGTTCTCGAAAGAGCATTTAGAAGCCATCTTCCGCGACACGCCCTCTTTCCTGCGTTTCACGTCGTTTCTCAGCACGAACCGACCCAAGTCGGTACCAATATTGGTGTACTACCTCGACGCGCTGAAGGCTATGCGTGCGATTCAGTACGCGAACGCGGTGGCTGAGGCGCTGGAACCGATTGACGGTCACGAGTTTACTGAGCATCCTCCGAGGGCTACCATCAATGCTGTGCTGGAGGACAAAGCACAGCAGGCTTTTGACATGCTTGTGAAAGAGGAGCTTCCTGCGTTCATCACGCATACCTTTATCCAGGTTGTGAGCGTCAGTGTGCAAAAGCGGGTTACGGGGAACCTGCCTCTACATCTGCGCGAATCGAGTGAGGGTTTGGCGGAGGTGTTTTGCGTCACTGATCCGTCGAGGTCGGATAACCCTATTATCTTCGCGTCGGAAGGTATGTATCATTACGCGCCCTGCGCTTCCATGTTTTCTGGCGTCGATTGCTTCTTTGGATACGACTGCTGATCTCGCATGCGCAGAGTTTCATCGCACAACCCAATACGGCGTCAACTTTGCCATCGGCCGCAACTGCCGCTTCCTGCAAGGCCCCATGACGAACCGCAGCTCTGTAATGCGCCTCCACAATGCCGTCACTGAGGGCAAGGAGGTCAGCGAAGTCTTTCTAAACTAGTATGTCTCCGACCCCCTATATCTTTATACCATCTTATCTTACCGCTCCAAAGTCGACGCGACGGATCCCCTTTTATGAACCTTCTCATGATGGCGCCGCTCCTCGATTCGCGCGGTAACCTCCGCTACTTCATCGGCGCCCAAGTAGACGTCTCGGGTCTTGTGAAAGATTGCACAGATTTGGAAGCATTCAAGCATTATATCGACGTCAAGGAGGGGCGCGAGGAGCCCGACACGCCTAAAGACGAGTTCCAGCAACTCAGCGAGATGTTTAATGACTCTGAGTTGGAGATCGTGCGGAACCACGGCGGGAACATGCACAGAGAGCATTTGGAAGAAGACGATGGGCTGAGCACGAGGGGCGGGCATCAGCGACGCGGCGGGCCGCGACTGTTGATCAAGGACATAAGTAGCTCCGATGTCGTGCCGGCTTTGCGGGGGGAGGGAAGATTGCAGGGCGTTTATAAACACGTGCGTTCCCACCTTGCAACTTGTTGACTACTACTGACTTTGAGAGCAGTACCTGTTGATTCGGCCCGCGCCTTCTCTTCGAATCCTCTTCGTCTCACCCTCCCTTCGCGTCCCCGGTATCCTCCAGTCGCGCTTCCTAGATCGCATTGGAGGCAACGAGCGCGTGCGCAATTCCGTCGCTGAGGCGCTGAGCGACTCCTCGCGCGGCGTCACCGCGAAAGTCCGGTGGCTTACCACGCCGACTACCAACATCGACAGTGACTACAACGAAGAGGGACGCCCCCGGTGGATTCACTGCACGCCTTTGCTCGGGCAGACTGGCACCGTGGGCGTCTGGATGGTCGTCCTGGTAGACGACGAGAAGCAGCCCAGTCCGGTACGACGCTTCAGACAAGCGCCGCCCGTGGCCAGTGACCTACGCAGACCGCAGCAACCACAACGGCGCCTGCAGATTTCTCCCGAACCCATGAGCTCGGGTATAGACAGTGACGGCGAGCGCGACAGCCGACCGCAGAGGTATTCGGGCGTGTACAGCAACCAGCATGCCAACAGCAGTATTCCCCGTCATATCGCCGAGACGACGCGCAACCAACGCACTACAAGCGCGATGAGCGACCGGAGAGTCGAGCCCAGTATACGAAGTCAAGACTCTTTCGCACTGTGATGCGGGCGACGCGCGTGAATCGACACTGACTGGGTCAGAGGGAAGCGGCGACAGCGGGAGATGGAAACGGAGCGGGCAGTCGATACTGGAGGGGATTGCGACGACGACGATTTTCAGGATGGAACGGCGTACGGAGCAGGATAGGTCGCGCAGGGCGTGTATCTCGAGTTCGTTGACACAGGATATGGGCAGCGGGCATGTCGGGAATGCGTCGACGTCCAGCGTGCTGACGGAGGACTTTGCGGTGGATGCAGCGCCACCACCAACTATTCCGATGTGACGGCTGAGGTCGGGTGACCGAGGACCGACTTTCTCGTAATGAGGGTGGAGTTGTGGAGGCGTTTCGAATGGGGAGTTTGGGTTGCAATATACCCTGTGTGTATTTATTTTTTACAGCTACGAGCATGTAGACTGGGTGGAAAATGCGTTAGTCTTTAGGCAGGAAATGGACTGGATGCAGAAAGTACTCACATGAAGGGTTACCATCTCAAGTGCTTCCAGCCTTGCCTTGCAAGGTTCATTCAAACCACAGGATGATGCCCACACCCGCGAGGTTTTCCGACTCCAGGTGCCTATGCCACTAATCTTTGCAACCGATTCGTCCTTCTTAATCTTAATACGCTCTCGCAAACATGATTCCCTCTTCACCACACATCCTGCGGCAACACTTCAAAGCTCTCACCATTCTCCCGCACGCACTCCCGCGCCTTATCCCTACTCAACGGCATCCGCATATCCAGCGCATCCTCCCCGTCGTTGTAATAGTCCTTGACCTTGCGATACACGCTGTACCCCATCTTACGGTACAGCTCCTTGGCCACGACGTTGCTCTCGCGCACAAACAGGTCGACGAACCACGCGTCGGCGGCGTCGCACGCTTTGGCTAGGCTGTCCGACAGCGCTGTCGCGTGACCCAGGCGGCGGGCGCGCGGGGACACGGTCAACGCTGTGATGTGGCCGTGCCAGGGGAGGTAGTTTGGGTCGGGGTTGGTGGAGGGCGTGTACGGGTGGATGGGCGGCGGGTAGGGCGAGGATTCGAGTTTGCCGAGGACTGGGTGGGTTAATATTTCGGAAGGAGAGGAAGAATATAGAGGGAAGAGAGGGAGGGAAATGTACTGTAGCCTTCAATCTCACCGTCGATGCCCTCGATTACGCGGCACAGGTCGGGCCATTTGGTCAGATACTCAAGGTAGAAGCCGATGTTATAGGTTTCGGTGAAGGGGTCGAGGTTGGTCGTCGTGAGGCGCAGAAGGTCCGTCGTGTGCATCGTGCGGATGGTCGACATGTTGCCGTCACAGTGGCGTCTTCCTGTGCAGCCAGCGTGTTGATTTTGCCCAGTGTTGACGCACCTCGGTGTGTTGTTTGGTGGGGCAGGGACAACTCGCCCGGCTGCACCTGCCCCGCCGCGCTCTTCTCTTCCCCGGGGCGCCATCGCGCCACACCTTTTGCAACCTCCATCTCGATGCCCAGGATGATCACGAGCGACGCACTCAACGCCATCCCCGTTCATCTCGCACGCGTGCCAATCATCGCTACTTGCGGCCGCAACGTTGCCTCTTGAGGGTCCTCGTTGTGTCGTACAACTCAAAGTGGGGCAGTCTTCTTTCACAATCATGAAAGACTTTTGTATTTGGGGTCAGCTCATTCTAAGAATTTGGTGGCAATGCTTGATCAGTTATGCGTAGTGTAAGTTTCTCAAATTGAAACGTTCGCATGAAAGTTGATGTGCAGGTATTCTCAGCAGGTGTGAGAAGAGGCAAGCTCTCCCGTGGGTCACGCGCCTACAATCATGCCCAGGTGGCGTCCTAGTACCCATCACACCCGTGTACAGCAATCTGCTGCAGTTCCAGAGACAAAGGAAGAAGAACATCCAGAGATGCTTTTTCATGGAAACGGACCGAGGTTTCGCTTGGGGTTCACCCACCGATGCTGAGTCTTCAGCTCTACTAGGTCGTTTGGATGGATTCGTGGGATACGTCAACCGGGCGCGCCTCAGCGATAAAGAGACTAAGAGAGAGCGAAAGCTCTACTATGTCTCCAAGTATGCAAAGGACCCTGAGGCGAACAGGTTCGGCTTGAACAAGGCAGAATGATCGCTATCGCAGAAGCATGTGGAAGCACGAATCCTCTGCGACAAGAGTGTGTGCAAGAGTGTGAAGGTTCGAAAATCGAAATCGGACACCAGGCCATCGTCGTTAACAGGCTTCGAGCACGGGGCTATCATGCCGAAGTTCGCGACACAATTCCCGAAAGCCGTTAATTTCGCCATCGGATCGAGTCCTACTGAAACAGTTCGGCATTCCCTTTCAACCAGCAAGTCGGAGAATCTAGGCTGGATGTGCTATACGCGAACGTCTCCGTTGTATCCCCTGACGTGTTCTCTAGGAGACTTAGTCGCATGTTGAACACTTACTACCAGCTTAGCATACAGCCTGCAGGGTACTGGGGAAGCTTGCCAGCCAATCTCTCCGCGTATGGACCAGACACTCCCCCTATCAACGACATTGATTCGTATCTGCCCAAGAACTTATCAGCTACCAGGCATTCTTTCTTCGACTGGTACCCAGAGTTCGCAGAGTTAGCGACAGATATCAAGTCACCTTTCCTCGGAGCAACTACCGCAGCTAGTCTCACTTCCGCGGAAGAAGTCTTCGTGTGCAACTTCGCGTGGGCAGCGCTGCTTTTCTCATCATCTGCAATATTGCTAGTAACCGGTGTGGCTGCACTTGTCCTGAAGCGCCTCACTCTCGGGCCGGAATTGTTTGGTTTTGTCACAAGTTTGACGTACGAAAACCCTTTCGTCAAGATACCGAGGGAGGTAGCACGCTCGACGCTATGGAAAGAGCTAGGATTATGCGAGATGTCGAGGTGTATGTGGCCGATGTATCTGGTGAGGAGGATGTCGGCCACATTGCCTTAGCCGCCGGTGTGCCTTTGCGAAAGCTGGAGCGGAGCAGAACTTACGCATGATCGGTCAAGCGTGGGACAGAATTTCGAAATTGCAAGGTCGACAGAGACATGCCCGAATGCACCACGCACACAAGGAATCGTGTCCGGAAGTTGCATCCGCTACTGTATGCCGCCGATACCACAAAACTCGCGAGAGTGACGACAAAGCAGTGGCAGTGCTACGACACCAGGCGGAGGGTGACATTCTCGATATTGCTTTCTCGGCTTGGTCACCTGGATCTTCGCTCCGAAAGGTTCGGCATTAACAAAAACAGTGGCGATAGCAACCTTGTGACGGCTCGCAGTGTTTCCAGTACTCTGCAAATGACCGTGTTCCTGTGGCGCAGACCCAAACGAAACGCGACGGACATGCACATGTTGGAAGTCCCCGCACTACACCGTTGCCGGACTGGACCGGAATCATCAACGCATAATCGATTCGGAGAAAAAGTTACCAGAAAGGAAGGATGCACCACTCTGGGGTTGCATTTCGGAGGCTTCGCGAAGGATCAAAAAGCAAGACACCCACGGACACATGAGGCAGGGCTGTCCACTAGCGGCGCAATCAGGCGGTCCACAGCGCTGGCCGAGTTACCCAGACGCCTTTTGCCTGACCAGTCTCTTAGCACCGTTGCGCAGACATTGTGACGGATGCAGGTGCACTCTCCACTGTCGAGAAACAAGCTCTTAACACAGCTGCTGTAATGGTAAATCTAGGTTAGGGCGCAAAACAAGACACGAAGGGTCATCCAATCGGCCGTTTTTGACAGGGATGGCTATGCCAATGCTCAAACAAGCTTAAAACATCCAGACAACCACCCTCTCAGCCGTATTTTCCTGCGGCCCGCTAAGCGACTCCGCCACGACCAATGGCCTACACTATGGACACCTTGAAACGAAACTTCCTCGTAGAGGCGACCAAGATGGACAGCCATCACCGCTGAAGGGGCCTTCCGTCTTAGGCCGTTGCATAACGTACCTGCCTGCGACAAACACCCTAGATGCCTACTGCCTTTGGCTGGCGGCCTCGAGGCGATCAGCCCCAGTTTTACACCTAGGCGCCGACCCAGTGGAGAAGTGGAGGCATTGTTGTTTGGTTTCCGGACTGCAATGTTCGAAACTAGATGTTTAGATTAGGGATCGTGGTAAGGAACTCCGACGATGGAGAGGTTGTGGGTTTGTGGCGGACGACATAGTAGGTCTTGCAGTATATAAGAGTCTGGCACAACCCTCTCGAGAACCATCATCTCAACACAGTCTTTCTAACGCTCTACATTCCTTCAGCTTGCATTCTTTCTTCTTCACTAGCCGGGCTGGTTTCTTCATTTTCAAACACACTCCTTCAGGCCAAGTTCTATCACTGTACGATTCTATCCATCACTATCCATCACTATCAAGATGTCTTTCCGATCTGCTCTCCTCGTGGCCTCTGCCCTCGTTGCGGCTACCAATGCCCACATCACCATCTCCAACCCTGTTCCCTACTCTGCCGACCAGGTCAAGATCGACAAGGCCGCCATCACTGCTGAGCAGTTCCCCTGCAAGAGCCAGTATGGCTTCAAGGTCACCCAGATGAACTCCATGAAGGTCGGTGAGCCTCAGAAGCTTGAGTTCGACGGCAGCGCTGTCCACGGAGGTGGCTCTTGCCAGCTCTCTTACACCCCCGACACGGAGCCCACCAAGGACTCCGTCTTTAAGGTCATCAAGTCCATTGAGGGTGGCTGCCCAGGTGTCAATGGGCCCGAGTCGTACGATTTCACTCTGCCTGACAACATCCCCAACGGCAAAGGTACGTTCTTGTTTAATTCACTTTCTTGATTATATGTGAACAGCGATCACGCCTTAGACATGGGCCTAATTGCTTGCGATGTACAATTGTTTATCCTTCACATACTGCTTTATCTGATGTGTGTTAAACTGATTCCTTACAGGAACTTTTGTGTGGTCATGGTTCGCTAAGATGTCGGGTGCTCCCGAGTTCTACATGAACTGCGCCCCTATCGACGTCACCGGGGGTGCGAGCGATGCGTCAGGCCTTGATGCTCTTCCCGACATGTTCGTTGCCAACATTGCTTCCACCACCTGCAAGAGCCCCTTGAACAAGGCTGTCAAGTTTCCCAACCCGGGTGAGAACGTGCAGGATGGCGGCACCAACGACACTGAGGCCCCCACCGGCGAGTGCGGTGCCACTGGCTCAACCCCCACTACTCCCGAGCAGCCTTCCTCGTCCGCTGCTCCCGAGGCGCCTGAGACGACTTCCGCTGCCCCCGAGACGCCTGAGACCACCCCCGCTCCCTCTTCCTCTGCCCCTGCCGGTGGTGTCTTCGCCCCGGGTGCTTCCAGCGTGGTCCCGTCCACCTTTGCCACCGTCGCTACGTCTACTCCCTCCTCTACTGGTGCTCCCTCAGCTGGCGGCGACGGCAGCACCGAGACTGGCTCTGGATCTACTGGCGGTTCTACCGGCGGCGCTTCCAACGGTTCCTGCTCCTCTGAGGGCGCCATCGTCTGCAACGGCTCCGACCAGTTCGGCATCTGTAACGGCGGCTCCGTCGTCTGGCAGGCTGTTGCGCCGGGCACTACTTGCTCTAACGGCACCGTGATGAAGCGCAGCATGTACTACGGCCGCCGTGCTCGCCGTGCTGCTCGCACCAACTAAGCACCCACCTTCTCTCTGTTATCCACCATGGATAGCACACTTTGACAAAACGACTTTCTTTGATGGCAATTCTTCTTCTCTTCGCTTCACCATTTTAGGGGACTTTTGGCGGGTCTGCGACCGCTAGGTTTGGAGTCTTTGTTTACTTGTTGAGGTTTCGGGGGCTTCGCACTGCAAAGCACACCAGCGTTGGGCTTTTGCGAGGGTTGTTCTCAAAGTGCTTGAGGACATTTGTTTATACACCGCATGACATCAAATCAAATCAAATGAACATATTAACTAAATTCCAAGTCCCATTGTTCACGTACAAGAGCCTTTCGCTTTGCTTTGAAGTGTCCGATTTGGCTGGACAGAGGTCGTGGTGAGGGTCTGAGCTCTTTTTCGCCCCCGTGCATGGATGCACCCTTGACCGGGTACTCCGAAGCCTCCGTGGAAACCTCCTTCACACGTGTCTTGAAACGCGCGGACGAGCAGCCTGACGAGGGAGGTGCATTTGCCATCCCCACACGATCGTCGCAGTGTCGGAAATTAGAGGAGGCTTGTCGACACAGCGAGTCTGCCCAGTCACATGTTACAAGAGGTTTCTTCGTTGTCACCTTCGACGCTGGGCTGGGACACATTGCAGATTGTTGTCACTGTTTCTCGCATCCGTAGATGAAGAACGGGTGGTGAATGCCCAAACCCTCCTTCCCATGCACCGTTCTGCGCAGGGATGCCCATTCGCTAACCTCGAGGCATGCTGGGCCAATCGCAACACGTCGAGATGGGGAAATAGTGAAACGCACACAAACCCGCCTGTGTGTAAGCCCCACTTTTTACACTATCCCCGGCTTCTCACAGGACCTTTGGTGCGGTCGCTCAGCCACGGTGCGTGTAGCGTGTACGTGTGGCTGAGGACCTCCCCGGATGCGTTTACTCAACCTTCAGAAGTTCATGCGACCGTTCCCTGGCGAGCTGAACTTTACACGCCATACTGTAGAGAAAAATTATGCGACGCAGTCTGGCCAGTTAAGTGGGTATCAAGGGTGGCGCAGGAACCGAATGCAAAGACCAGGAGCCAGGACGGCCGCAAGGGTTTCAAGGCGATCTGTTTGCCGCAGCGGAGCCTGCGGAGGAAGGAGAATAAAGATGACAGGAGCGGATGGGGTGAGACGGGATTCCACAGGGAGTTTGAGATTGGGTTATCGAGAGGATGGGGCGGTGCGGAAGGATGGGAGGAAGATTGCTGGAGAGAAGGTAAATGCGACTACATTGTGCATGCGCAGGCGTGCGTTTTCACGAGGAGCGATAATTTGCGTCTGACCCCAAAGCACTCTTTGGAGAATCTAATAAGCGTGAGTAATACCAGGCTAAGCTACGTGAATGCATTGGATTGGGATTCTGCTGCACGACCCGACATCTGGAGGTTCGCATCGTGGGCGGGAGTCTGGCATTGTGCCACAACGTCCGGCTTTTGGAAGCCTTGCGTAGGTAAGTAAGAAACCTCTGTGGCACATTGCCGGCCCATTTTAGACCGAGATTCTAGTATACGCATAATTGAATCGATTTTCGGACCCAAGGCTCGCGGTACCGAAGTCCGTACGTTTTCGCACACTGGGGGCCCAATGACCCATCTTCGATTTGCTCGAAGCCGAGGTATGAAGATTAGTGGCTACTGTATTGGTTGTTGGTGTTGTGTGACTGATGGGGCTGCTCTGTTATTTTCTCACAACATGTTCTTCAAGTTCACACATATCCTTGAAATGTGGCTCGGCACAGAGCGTGAATACCCACTCGCGCTTGGAATCGACAAGAAAATTGGTGGCTAGAAGCGAATATATATTTCGGACTGCAAATATTATGTGTCATCTGGTCCAATATACCATCGATTTTGTTATCCATTGTTCCCATATGCCTGAGGGCTATGCCGCTGAATCTGTCTTCGGCCTATTGCTTCGGTTCTGTTAACTATGGTTTGTTGGTGAGTGTTCCACGTAAAGCTCTCTGTCGATGATCAGAAATTCCACACACTCGGTTTTAAAATCCCACAATACTTCACAGCTATACCTCTACCTTCATACATCTAAACTCCCGAACAAAGCAGCCGTATAAGCTTCTCGCTACAAATCCAGCAAAAAGAAAGACCTACGATCTCGTCTTGTCACGCAGAAATGGTGGATCATCGAACCAGCGAAGACTTTGCCTGGGACGGCATGGAACATCGTTCACCAGCGTCCCTCGATCCTGAAGCCATGTGCGTAGTTTGTGACGAAGAACTAGTCACTCCATGCATGTTTCAGGTTTCGAAAAGCAAACGATGCAGTTCTCAGTAACAACTGTATGTGCACTAACAATGTTGAAATATTCCCTAATATCCAATTGCTCACATAATAATAGGTCAACTTGAGCGCTACAGGGGTGGTGGTGAGAGCAGTTTCGAAGCGGTGCAAGTTTATCCCATCATTCGCATTCGTGTGCGAGCACATGTTCCATGCGTCATGCCTGCGCCTATGGCTCCGTGGGGGAAAGGACTGCCCGACTCGCCATCGGACATTATTTGAATCGAATGGCAGTCCCGAGGCCACAAAGAGATCAAGCAGCTCGAAGAACAAGTTAAGGATTCAGCCTCCACGATTAAAGATTTAGAAAAAATGATTCCCGAGATAATCGCCTTTTATCGTAAACTCGAGAAGGCGTGAGGAACGATATAATAGATTTTGGGATAATGGAGGAGAACTTACGGAAGGAGATCGTGTGCGGAACGGATCTCGCAAAGCTTCTTCATCTGCCATTGGAGTCACTTCAGAAAGCCATGCAACCATCTCTAGAAGATTTCAGCCAGCCACTATCTTCCGAAGCCGCTTGCGCTTCCTTGAAGTCCCGCGGTTATCACGCTAAACAATCGCAAGCTTAAACGAGTTGGGCTTTATTAATCAAACATGGATAATCTCAAGGGCAGCAAGTGAGCCGTAACGTTGTTGATTAATCTACCTATGGTAGTGTTTATCTACACGGTGGAGCGAGCAGACGCTAACCCTCTATGGGGAAGGCGCGGAGACTCTAAGAACAGGACGTAGTAAAGGTACGGGCTGACAGATAACAAATATGAAATGGTTTGGCGGAACATCAGATCACAAACTAAAGTAGTCAAACCACTTTGCAGTTAATATTAAATGATACTTTAATCTCGACTGAACAGTCAGAATGGCTTCCAGAAGATATATAACATAAATAACAAGTGGTTAGGACGGTCTTCAGTTCAGTGTAAAACAAATTTGATTGACCTTTATTCCTTCACTGCAATTATACGAGGAATGCAACGTCCTACAAGCAAAGGTAGCTTTTGCAGTTTGCAGGCGAGGAGGAGTAGCTTCTTATGCCACCAAGCCTGACTCGTTAGAGGTTTCCAAGCGATAGACCGGTAAGGAACTTTTCAACTACCTTGCCCAAATCTCACTCATCAGTCTTCAACTCAAAAGCACCGGAAGGTGGTGCGCAACGCGTTTTCACCACGTAGAGCGTTCTTATGGTGGCCTAGTAAAAGGCCCTTAGCTTAATGCATCAGCCACTTCACCGCCTAAGCGCTATGAGTGGTACTCCCATAAAGGCCCCGGAGGCACTCCACTACTCTTCGCTTTCCCCAAAAGTCAGCTACGACATCAACACCAATCATGGCTGATTACCCGACTCGTGAAGACTTCGCCTGGAACGGCATGCAACAGCTCTCAGAACTACCCAAGGACGTCCACTGTGAATGCCCTCTCTGTAAAACAGATCTCGTCTCGAAGGCAGCGGCGGACAACGAGGACTCCGCACAAGATGGTAAGTTCACGCCCAATGATCCACTATTAGCCAACGCTTCTAACACAGTGCTTTCAGAGTCTTCTCAGAAGGAAGAAGATAGCCGATTCATCCAAGTCCGTCCTTGTAGTCATATCTATTATACCACATGCCTACGCATGTGGCTCCTCAACCCCATGAATAAGACGTTTCCCATGCGCCTTCGAGTCTTGTTCGAGGCTTCGTACGGATCGGAAGCTGCCAACAAGATTGCGTGGCAGAAGAACCAGATCGATAAATTGGTCGGGGTGATCGACCTGCACAAGAACGTGGATGAGCTCAGGGTGCAGCAGATCACGGGTTTGAAAGAAGCGATCACCAAGAGCAATGAAATCGAGGGGCAGACAAGAGAGATATTAGCTTATTCCGATACGATCATCAGCAACTATGAGAAGTTCGGCAAGGAGGCGGATGCATCAATAGCTGGTCTCAAAGAGAAGATCACTACTCTGGAGGCGGATTATGAGGGCTGTGTCGAGCATCTCGCAGATTGGGCTTTCGAATTCCCGATGCTGTGCATGGTAGCAGTCAGAGTGGTGGCTACTCTCTGCGCTTGGTGTGAGAGAGACTTAGGGGGCATCAATTCATTTGGCGGATTGGCTTTCAACATGCAGATTGGTCTGAAAGTCATCATTGAAGGGAGAGTTTTCAAGATGGTCAAGGATTGACGGAGAGGGTCACGGAGAATCTGTTGAATTTTCACGGGCTATGTTGACGCGGGAATGTTTCACGATACCCAATTTGGAGCGTTTTCGTTCATGATGAGGAGTTGTAGAGCAGTCAGACCAACAATTCATTTGTCCCCGGTAATTATGATTTCATGCATCGAACAGCGTCGTGACTTATTCATACCTAGCCGTGACAGGTGCCTGCGATTATATACCTTTATTTAGGGCAACATATAGCTCTCCTGCGCTTCTCCCCTATTCGCACCAACTAATTCAACCACTGAATTATAGAAAACCTCCTTAGTTACTCATGGAGGCTACAATAGCACCCAATGAACAGCCCACACCTCTATCATACGCAGATTTCAGAATACGGGGACTGGAAACCATTTCCGAAAACTCCCTCCTCGCTGAAGACAACTGCCCCATCTGCTTGGAAGAACTACGCAGATCAGCAAGCGGAGGATATAAATACGTATGCCGTATCAAGTTTTGCGGCCACATTTTCCACCATCGCTGTCTGCTGCGAAGTGTGCAACTCGATAACAGATGCCCCATGTGCCGTCGTCAACTGTTCGTAGTTTCCTTCGTTCAAGCCAGAGTTCATATGATGCTGCTAGAAGACGCGCTGGATCAGCTGTCAGACCTGCTGGAAGAGCTCGTAAATACTAGAATGGAGCTGTTGGCGGAAACAGGATGGACTCCGGAGCGGTTAGACGGCGCCACTCGCCAGGTGATAGTTCTCATGGCTCGGGCCAGTCACGCAATTGCGGATATACAGAGGGAGTTCGATATAGGCGGAGACATCTTAACTGTGGATAGCGATGATAGTATGCAGTAGGATGAGTCCTGACCGGCAAAATAACTCTGGAGCAACTGCAGCGACTTGACAACAATAATAAATCCTTCTGAATCTTTGGCACTTGATTGAAAATAACCAAAAATTTAATTCAATCAAGCGACCCCGTTATCCTGCAATACTCACACACTCCCAGTGTCAAGCAAATAGTCGTGACATGCACCAATCACAGTATACTAACCATTGCTACAATTTAATATATAACTACAAAATCCCGTTAGCCAATTACACCGACCCCCCTAAAATTACTACTGAAATGGACTGCTACCCACACCCTTCCATCCCCTCCCACGAGCTCTTCATCCTAACAGGCCTCGAATGCATACCTCCTAGCCCCTCCCCACTGAACTGTCCTATCTGCCTCGAACCCTGCCCTGCCCCCACCGGCCCCCTAACAATCCATGTATTCAGCCCGCAGACCCTAATAATATACGCTCCCGTCACCTCGACATCCAACTCACAGAATCAGTTCGCACCACACGCTGCAGACACGCATTCCACGGCCTGTGCCTCCTGCAAAGTCTCCAGGTCGATAATAGATGTATAACCTGTCGTCGGCAGCTGCACTCGGGGCACCTCACGACGGAGGTGCGGTTGCTGATGACTGCAGATGACTGCAGAAGTCGAGCCGCAGAAGGAGATTGTGAGGAAGATGCTCAGAGAATATAGAAGGAGTTTGTTTGGGGAAGGAGGCGAAGCGATTCTGGCATGGGTGGAATATCATTTGTGCCATATACTTATGCGTATGGTGTACCGTAGTCGGAGTAGTGAGCTTAGGCGGCAGTTGCTTGGTTGGCAGAATTGGGTAGATGAAGTAGACGGATGAGTCTTAAAATTTGTATTTGTCCTTTCTTCGTGTTTACTTCTTACTGTCCCTGTCCTCACGAACGCGTTTCTGGTTGGCCTATAAGCCCAATAGGCCCCACATTTCTAGCCAGCAAGGGACTGGTCTGAGTGGCGTTTTAGGTATATAAACTAGTATGTATTCGCACTGGCTTGGTAAAAAACGTAGCAGTCAATCCAGAAAAACAATGTGCGAGACAAACCAGTAAAGGAACTAGCTATCAGACATTCTAAGAGCAATAAACTGGCACGGTTGAAGGTAACGTAATTAAGCTTGGTTGAGGAGGGTTTATATACTCGGCTGGCATGGTGGGCACGTATCAAGCCGACAGCAGAAGGGAATCATAAGGTAAGTGTCGCGAACTGAGCAAAAAACCACCCGTCTGTTTTCACAAAACCGCGACTCAACAGAATCTGCGTAAGTCGTCCTCCTGGTGAATTTTGGGTGGTGTTCGGCGGACTCCAGATGTCCGAAAAAATCTATTAATCGACAGTGCGAGGAAGGTACACATATTGACACTCAACTGGACGACCATTAATTGGAACACATTAGTGACTGTATCAGTCCGCGACAGCTCGCCGTGCGAAGGGCCGTTTGGAAGCAGTTGCCTATTTCCGTTCTAAATCTCTTGACCGGATAAAATACTGCTTAGTCAAATCCCAGTCAGTGTGCGGTCTTCGCGGTTTTGATTTTTTTTTTTTTTTCAGAAGAGAGCCTTGCAAACTTCTAGTTCAGGGCTCTTCCTTTTAGGTTCCAATGCCCGGTTCGTGTGTTGGTTGACATCTCCAATATTTTCACAAATGCTCCGACGACATGATGATGGTCCTTTATTATTGCAAGAGGTAGCGACAGGGGTGTACATCATCGCTCTTACCGATAACAGAAGGAGGTGGATCCCGCCAAATAATGTCCAACATGGCCGTATCCACACTGTATCCAAGGTGGAGACGTCAAAGCACGAAATTCTCATGTAAAAACCGCCGGTGCATTCACACTGAGGCTTTCTCCCATGGCTGATGACTGAGCAAGTAGGACCCGGCACGAAGTCTCCCGTTTATGACCGAACTAGTAGAACTGTTAAGGAAAATGAGTCTGTTAGAACTAGAGCTAGAGGTCGTTGTGGCCTTGTTCCAGAGAGATGGAACATGCTCCAACGGTGGCGGAGTCCCAGAAAAAATTTTCCTTGCTGATTGGTGTGACACGTTGAAATTCCTCGCGTAAAGTGGACCATTGCGTGGTCCTTTTGTGAAATATCATCCGATCGGGTTGTGCGTACCCTTGTTCAGGATGTGGATGGTGGTAGGAAGCGTGCACGTGCGTCACACGAAGCTCATCGCACCGTATGGTCCAAAAAAAAAGACTCTGCGACGAGGAGCGCCGTTGTGTCTTAGTCCTCCCGCGTTGTTAATCGCGGAAAAATCGATGTATGTCGTTCATACTCGCATAGCAAATGCGTGCGCACGATCTGGCCATGATCCAGAATGCTCGCGGATGCGCGGAACCAGCTGGAGGCGCGAGTCTACCGGGTTCCCACGAATCCTTCAGGTCCACAATCTCCGTGGACAAGACCTTTGGTTCGCACGTGGCCCGGCTCCCTGCTTGTCATCTGAAGGAATGACTTGCTCGTAATGAGCAAGGGTGGACGCGGAAAGCAGGCCGAAGACAGGCATTCGCCAACTGCTGGGAACTACGGGAAGCCCGAGGTCAGTCAGCGTGGTGCAGAACGGATGCGTGCCGTCCATCGAGCGGTATATAACCACAGTTAACAAACCAGGACCCGGAATTCCCAGCTGTGCGACAGTAATAAAACCTTTGCATAGATGTTGAGATTGCCAAAGTGCGGGCGTGTGCTATTCTGCCACAGTCAACACAGCATCTGCACCTTGTACTTTGTAGGATAACATAGACAAGCGTGGAACGGAGTTCCGCGTGCGAGAGAGTATCCAGGGCGTAATGAGCCTATAGAACGGGTAATATAACACCCTGTAGATACGCACTGCAAGCCCTTTGGGAAATCAGGAGTCGTCAGATCTGGCCATAAATCATCTCTTAAGGCCTAAATCGGCGTGGCGAAGCCGCCATCGGCACCGTTTGACTTCAACCACGTTGCGACATTGTCGCAGCCGAAAGTCGCAATACGCATGGACCCTTGAAATAGCGGAGGTTGTATAGTTGTCAAGTCATGTGCCAAACGCACGTCTGTGTCACCCTTCGCCTAGAGCCTTGGACACTTCATCATGCATATGAATTTCGAGACACCTCTTTTGCAGGGTGTTTCACTCTCATGTCGAAGTGTGAACGCGCCGTCCTCCTGCGAGTGCCAATTGTGGAACCGTTTAATCCAAGAGTTCGACGTGAACATGACTGGCTGTTTTCTTCGTGCTCGCCTTGTATTGTATGAGCGAACATGCATGTGTCATCCGAATCAAGAAGATCGTTCTTGTCACAAATCGCAATGTGCGACAGCGGATATACTGCTAGACCGAGTAGTCTCCTAGCGGACGCACGGTATGCAAGAAGACGAAGCGGAAGCAGAGTACAGTGATAATGTGTTTTCTGAGAGGACTGTATCGCTGAACACACTCACACCCCCGCTTGGGTTAGCCACGCGCTCCACATGACGACCTGAACAGTGATAGCTCAGTAGAAAAGGTTGCCGTGGGTGGGCCAACGGTTGATGAGCGTCCAGGCTTTCCCTACATAGTCGTGGAGTGATGAGATAGTGGAAACGAGTTGATGCGATGCGTTAGTCAGGTCTGAAGATGCTTCGAAGTCAGATGAAACTCAAGGCATCGGCAGTGATCGACCTGACTTTGTGCACACGCCCGAGACAAGCTACGGACAGCTTTTGGTGCAGATGTGATCGAGTACTGCAGATAACCGCTGATAGCATCCGTCGTGTCCACGGGTTCATGCTTTCGAGAATTGTACAATTGGTCAGCTTTGGCCATTGCCTGATATCTCAGCAACAAAGTCTCGCCAGAGAAGCGCTTGCGCTTGAAGGCACATGACTTGTTCGGATGTTCTTGCTTCTCCGATAAAATATAAAGCTTCGGGGTCGCGAAGGATTGCCGTGGGCGAGATGAGAGATTCTTGGCAGTTTCCACGGGCGTTCGAATTCAGCACGGGCCAAAACGAGGGGCGAGCCGATCCTGTGGTTGACACCGGGTAAATCGTGCTTGGTGCAACAATCGACACGCATGCTCCGACACTATTGGGCTCCGAAAAAAAATTCCGACCAACCGCAGAACGACGTTGTAGAAACAGATCACGTCACGCTTGGCCACCTCACGTTAGCATTGGTGTGCAGCGCGATACACACCAGAAGCAACGTGCATGGTACATACAAAGCCCTAGCTGTTGAGGCAAAACTAGCAGATATGCCCTACAGCCGAACATGGTTTGGGCAGTGAGCCCTGAGCAAGGAAGTGAGTGGATTGCGTATTCACAGCCTCTTCATATGCCGATAGCGGCGAAAATGATGTGCGGTTGTGTCGGACAATACTTCCAGGCGTAGAATCTTGCACCGTCTGACTGACTGTGATCCACGGCGCAACGATGTGGGATGCTCGCCAACAATGCAGCTGTGTGCTTGAGGACGAGCTTATGTGCAGATGCATGCATGGGCGTGTTCGCTGTAGGACTTGCCAATGGGCCCACTCCTCGGTAGTTCACTGCTTGAATAAGTACCGACGCCATGTGCACTGGCGGGCTGCATGCATCAACTCCTGGACGAGGTTGCTGAGTAATAGGCTTCAAGAGCTCGAGGCAAGGCTCATCTCGTTTGGAGATGATTCCTGTTTGGTTGGATGGGAGACGCTTCTCGCGGCTGAAGACGAGGAATTGGCCGCACGCGTGACAGCGCACGGACGCATGCCTCCTGAAATTCCCTCGAGCTTGGGAGGACCCGACACGCTGGAGCCGGAGAAACTGGTGGAGGTAATTTTGGCGTCGAAGCATCGATCACTGGCAAACGGCGAACCGAAGCCAGATGCAGCGACGGCCCACGGTGCTGGACCCGCGCTATGACGCGCTACGTCTGTCCGGTTTGCGATCGTCTCCCGTGTGCAGGTCAGTCAGTGAGTCACCGGGCTGAGGGAAGAGAACGCATCGAGAGAGATGTCCCAGGGTCCGCAACGCATCCGCACGCGTGTCGCGGTGCAGCCGTCAGGACACGTTCGGGAGCTGCTGCAGCTAGCGCGGCGCAGGATGGCGTTGTTGTCCCGTGACGAGTGCGGATGCGAATGCACCAGGAAAAAGGCAGAAAAAGGATTTGCGGGACGCAGAGAAGCGTGATGTGCAGCCTCCACGTGCGGCGGCACGGCCATTCACGGCGCGGGATGGGATTCGTAGATGGTGAAAGGCTCAGCACATGATCTCGCAGACCATGCGGCCAGGGTTGAGACGAGTGCCTCTGCGATGCAGCCACGATCGGATGCGGCACCGTGTCCGCACCGCGCAGGACTTTGTGCGGAGCGAGAGGCAGAAGAAAGAAGAGAGCCATTGCCCAGGTGTGAGGCACGGCATGGCACGGGAAGTAGTGTACTGTATCAGACGGGTCGAAGAGGAAAGAGCGCACACGTTGGGGAAGAAGTCACGATCCCCCCACCAATTGCGTGGGGAAGGCACGCGTCGACCCCTCACGCTCACCACCTGCAGTCTGAGCCGACTTGCACCACTCCTCTTTTCGTCCTCCTGCTACAGTACGCCTCCTCGACGCATCGCCAACTACCGCCGGCAAGTATTCTCCTTGATTTCAGACTCGCAAATGCTGCCATTTGTCACGGACGGGGAGACGTGGAGACGGCTGTGAATCCGGCTCTCGCGTCAGATCATGTATGTATGTATGTACTGTGCCCGCTATGGCGTGCAGACAGCGCTGGGCGGACCTTTTCTCTGGCGCGACAGGCCCCCCTTCTCGGCGGTGCAGCAAAGCAGCAGGAGGTCTGAATGCTGCCCGACGGGCGATCCCAAGTTCCAACAACACCTGGGCTGCTCCACCAGCACAGGGCCCACAGACGCGACCAGGGCCTGCAAGCCACTCTGGCTAGGTGCCGAGACGGCCAATGACCGGCGCCATCACACTCGACTGCAGACCGCACGCTATCCCGTTGCACCATGCGCCAGCGTCGGTTTGGGCGCAGAAAAAGCCCGCAGCTGCCCACTCCCGCGTTCCGCGCAGGGGCATCGCTCCGTGCAGTAGCCTGTGTCCCGTGCAAGCGCGTCCTAGGGCTCCCCGGTCACCACCCTGCTGTCACTACTGCCGGGTCCGTCATGTACTTTTGTGCTTGCCTTCCTAGAGAGCTGGCCCAGACAGGGGGATGCCCACCGTGCATCGTATTAGAGCAGCATGATTTGCTCGCACCCCAGACCTTACGCTGTATCCAGGCCCCAACTCACCGCAAATTCAATCCTTGAGCGGTGCGCCTTCCTACCATTACACCACCTGGCGGGACCTCTTGGATCCGGCTCGACATCTCTATTCACCACCATCCTCGCAACTTTTTCGTCACTCACCCGTCTGCATCTGAGCCTGCGTCTGTTGTTGGCTTCTGGACGCATAGCATGGCACTTGGCTTCGACCGCATTTGATACGCCTGTCTCATACCGACGTCACTTCCATCCGAGTCGTTTTCAGATTGACTCCCTCGAAACTTCTAGTTAGAATCGTCCCAGTGTGTTGTCTGCATAGACGACACATTCAACCCATCAAACTGGCAACCCAAACCCTCCCCGCTATCCAACACCCCCACACTCATTACAGTCACTCATTTCAACGACCATTGACACCAGCCCACACACCCGAGAAGCATTATCTGGACCATCCTGCGCTTCCTCCGAGGCTCGAGATACCCGAGCAAAACCGTCCATGGTGGGCCCTTGGTGACCAGAGGGGATCTGACGGACATCTTCCCATGTCGAGGCCAACAGGGGCAGGACACCAATTAACTTCAGGAGAAGATGTATCCCGTCGGCTAGGTCAGACAGATCCTCAGATGTCACCAACACATCTGCACCCGGCCGTCCAAGCGTTGCAGCGAGACGCACCTCGTGATGCGCCACCCAGTAGTTCGCTTTCACTACCCCCTCTTCGCCAAATGTCCAGTACACCGCCATTGACTGATCGGAGGCCCGGAGGTTTATTGGGTATGCATTCGATCCTGAATCCGCAGGGAGACCTACTAGAGCAGGAGCGGAGGCGACGGCGAAGTGCTTCGCAAATGGAGCTGCCCTCGCCAATCGAGAACCCGACACCACCCAATTTGCCGTCTATCAGCCGTCCGACAAGCGTTGATTCTACACAGGGCGACATGATGCCTGCCAGGCAGTTTCAGCCACCTCGACCCCCGCGAAGGGGTCCATTGTCGCCAACCGTTCATCGCACCCAAAGCCTCAGTGTCCTCAATCCTCCGACAGGAACAATCGATGCTCATCAGTCCCCATTTCTGTCGCCCAGCGGACGACTTTCCGGCGGCGAATCGATGACTTCGCAATCAGCTTTACCTACACCTCCCGTTGTAGGTGCCAATCACCGGGTCACCTACTTTCCCACTGCTCCCACGCCGCCTCCAACCATGGTTCGCCACGAACTTCGTCAACCAAGCATGAGTTTTCCCCAATCTGGTAGTGCTAGCCCTGTTACGGGGTTCTCCCCTTATAGCCAGCCAGCATCAGTGGCATCGAGTCAATTGGAGGCTGCTAATCAACAGACTCATTACTTATCGACTGCAGGTAACACGCCAATGCCAGAAACCCACCAAATTTCGATGGGCATGGATACAGATCGTGGTCGGATTTCCATGGGGCCAACTGGCCAGAGCAGCATCCAAATCATGACAATCAAAAGTCAGCAGGGACACCATGTACAGATTCCTGTCGATGTCCAAGCCGCTTCTAAGGTTGCTGACGAAAAGAGAAAGCGTAACGCGGGAGCCTCGGCACGATTTCGTGCTCGGCGAAAGGAGAAGGAGCGAGAGGCATCCATAAGCATTGCACGCTTAGAACAACAGTTGCGCGATGCTCTCGAAGACAGAGACTTTTACAGGAGCGAGCGAGACTATTTCCAACATATTGTTTACCAGCAGCCTGGTGCCGAGCGACATTATCAACGACTTTCCTCACCCCGACTCCGACGACCATCTGTAGCTCCCTCCAACGCTGCATCCTCCAACACAGGTGGTGGCTCCGCAGGTTCGCCTTATTCTGCTTACGACGACGACGATCTGCAGTCGGAGAGGAATGTTCGTCGGCGAACTAGCACATATCATCCGCCTCTAGGACAGACAACCGCTCCTTTGAACGGCACAGGACCTCTGCCCTCGAACTATCCGGCGCCTACGTTTCCTTCTGTCAACGCGCCTGCTTCGGGAATGTCGTCGCATCGACTGCAGCAGCAAGCACAACCCCTCCCAGAACACCAGCAGATTGCCGGTACGCGACCGCAGTTGCAGGATCCATTTGCTTCAGATCCTCGTTACGAGCACAGACACTGGGGACCGGCTCCTGGGCAGGTCCGTGACAGCCGATGATGGGTCGATCCTCTGGAATATGTTGCTCGGCATGCGCCCACTCTGCGTTCCTTTAATTTCTGATACCCCAAATCCACGACAGTGGTACTAGCGTTCTACGTAACGCATCGGGTGGCTTTCTTTCATTTTAGATCCTACGCGTCGCTGTTCCACGCGAACAAACCAACATTGTACACTTTTGTTTCGATTCAGTCTGGGCATAACGACCTCGATATCCCGACAGGCTTTGCATACAGCATCTTGATCGATTGTCATTTACGTCATATAGATTTATACCTCCTCGCGGAGCTTTTCATGACTGGCCAGGCCGTCTTTCACGGCTCGGCGGATGTCTATCATCATGTATTCTATTTTCGATTTTCCAGCGTCATCGGCATCAACAAGAAATCTCTTGAAGTGATAGTTCCCACTTGATGGATCATCATCAGCCAAAACAATAACAAGCATATGGGTGTTTCAGCCACTGTACTGCTTTTCAGATACGAATCCCAATTCAGTCGACTACTGGCCCTAACCAAACCACCGGTTATGGCCTCGATAATAACCTCAGCGTCGGGTCATCCTGAGTTAAAGTGCGCGAGTTCGTTCTACATACGAGCGTCCTGTCCCTCAACAGGCATTGTAGTGCATTTTCAATCCAATCACAAAGAGCTTCGCGCCAGCCTTCGCGTATCGGGGATGCACGGGATCGTTTTCGCATCCATCACTTGGCGTGCCACTTCGCAAGATCCGGTGCTACAATGGTGTAGAATTTGTCAGATTGATTGAGACACGACTCACGAAACAAGGACAAGCACGGTAGAATGGCGCTAGAACTGAGCTGCAGGACTTGTTCTCGAAGTGGAGTTTGCAGCTCGCGTTACTTGCAAATTGCAATTGCATGATCAAGTCACAATCACCGCTTCGGAGAGAACCCGGTGAGGCTATGTTCGCTGGTGGGCAGCTAGCCGCGTCAAGAAGCGCAGCAAATAGTGTTAGTTGATCGACATTGTCGGATGAGTACTGGCCTCGGATTCTTTCGGTGGTCGGATCCCAGAGCAGGTGCGACCGGGGTTGTCCAGCTGCATGACATTCTCGGATCCGCTTTCGCAAGCAAATCAATAAGCTTCCGCTCTTTTGACTCAAATACCCGCAGATTGAGCAGCAGCTGGAGATGACTTGTTGCAATGGTCAAGCTTTTCGGACATTGGGCACTTGCAAACCGGCAATGATGGTTCGTGCTCTACGACAACTGGCATCAAAACTATCACTCATAAATAACAATGGTCTTCACGGTGTACATAGCATGCCTTCGCCGCCGGTATAGCTACTGGCTAGTCATGTACCGTCCAATGACCTTGACGTGAGCCTGAGTCGCAAAAGGTGCCAGGACCAGTACCGTAGTGTCGCGTGTGTGTCGGTCCCTGACGCTAGGCACATCGGTGGCATGGGTTTAGCCTTCGGAACAAACTCCGGTGCGGCCCGTTCGATAGTTGACTTTGGCAGACATGCGTACAAGCGCAGCGTTCAAGTGTACCGCTCAATCGCTAACGTGAGATTTGGAAAAGCCTTCAGGAGAGGTGTTAGATAGGTACTGATAAATGTTGAGGAAATGCACTAACTAGCGTGGATAGGGACGGACCGATTGTTATAATACCTTTGGTAGGCACAGTTGGGACCGTGATGGGGGTCGGCGATTAGATTTGCGCCTCGAGCTTGGAGACCCGACTGTGCGTTTCAATAGGGCCGATTGAAACAGGGAGATAGCTTTCACTTTAAAGTTTTAATCTTAGCAGTCAGCATCTATTGATCGTTCGGCGCGGCTCGAAATTAAAACGTTCTGAGCGACATCCCGGGGGGAGACCGACGAGCTTCGTCATAACCTTGCTGTGAGCAAGCACTACATACAAATTACTGACCCGACGCAAAAACCGATGGTGAGGCTACTCATTCAAGGCTGCGTTCTAGGGGTCACGGCACTGCAAAAAGAGCCGACGCCACGCCCCTGTTGACCAGAATCGATGCAGAGACGTCCTATACGTATTTGGGCTGGGCGATCCCGGTATACTTCCAAGCCTGTGGGCCCGATCGTGGCACCCCGCATGCTGCAAAGGAAACTTGACATACCAGTGTTGTTATACGATTCCGGTGAACATTTCCTGCGGCCTTGTTATCTTAGCAGCTGCATCAATCCGGCGAGGAGCTCCGGCATAGTGATGCCGTTCCCCCGCAGGATTGTAGCCACACCGCCATTTTACACGACCGGCGCAACACATCTGCAGCAGCATCTTGTCTGCGGTAATAAAGCCTGGCGTATGCTGACCGCCATGGACCCATGGATACAGAAACCTCACGTGCCTGCCTAGCGCACGTGCATAGGCGAGTAGATAAAGATTTCAAAACTAGCCACGTTAATTCAGACAGTGCGGTGTTAGTCGTACGATTGAAGAGGATTTCGTTGCTGTCACGTTGGTTTCGTGCAGTGTTGGACGGGCGCCGGCCACAAGGAAGTCCCATTCTTCGCACGTGGTCACGCTCCTGCGAGCCCAGCAGTTTTTGGATTGCATCTTACATAGCCCACATTCGCTAACTTACAACGTCGCATTGCTTACTCAGCATCCAGGCAGGGGCTATTTGGTCATTCTACATGCAACTTCGTAGCTTGGACATGCGATGACTATCTAACCATCCCCAACCTGTATACACCAGCGTGTCCGACGCATGTACGTCAATTCTGACGGCCAACTTAGCGCATTTAATGTACAGCAGCGACGCACCCTCTGCAACGGTCCAACCACGACACGTATATGTACTTCACACCGTATTTTCGTCGTCCCCAAAGCCACCTGACAGTACATTGCCCTCTCTGGGTTCTAGCGACGCATCTGCTGACAGCAGCATTACACTATATTGTGCGCCCTTCTCCATCTGCACGACAACGCGGCTCCAGCGAATCTTCTGCTCGCACATCCACCACCACCGCGCAGCCTTCCTCTTCAGGCGCGCCCGCGACCCCCACCGCTTTCGGGCGTCACCACATTTTATATCCTCTGTAGCACGGCATCGGCTGTATTCCCCAATGCTCTTGCAAATGTACTGTATCTGCACGGCCAGCACAGCAGCGCTGAACGCCCCTGGTCCGGTCGTGCGTGACCTGCACTTTGCATATGCATACTTACCGGCGGGCGGACTCGAGCCCCGCGAGTGCGGCTGTTGCACAAGGACTCGAGCAAGGAACAGCAACAGGGCCCATGTGCGTCGTTGTTGGAGAGTGGAGTTGGCGCTTATGCATGTGATGGGAACACGCGGGTTGGCGTCAGATTCGTACGTTTGCTATGTATGGGGGACCTTGCGCCTTGCGTGCGTACGTACCTAGGCCTGCGTGCCCTAGTATTCCATCCATCCCGTACCGGTGGTTGCACGGCAGCTAGGTTGGCGGCGCTTTTTCGCAACGTGCGCGAAATTGATTACTCTACAGATGCACTGTACAAGGCAGGGCAGCCGACCAGCAGCGAGTCAAGTCCGACGGCAATTTCCAGGCCAATTTGCGACGCTGCATTCGCAATTGTGCGCCGCAATGAGTGGGCGTGAGGCGCTGGCTGAGATTGCCGAAGACGTGCGTCTGTACTGTACATGCACGGCGCTGCAAGCTCTCCTTCGTAAACTCCCCAGAATATGGCCAATCTCGCTCCCCGCTATTCAGATAGCTAGCTAGCTACAGCCTAGAGTACAATGCAGCGCACGCCTCACCTTCTCTGCGAGTATCAGCACATGCCCTCCCTCCCATACGCGACAAATAAAGACGTGCAAAGCGGACCTTTACCACGCACGGCCCCCTTTGCATTTACCCACAAGGCAAACCTCCATGTCTCACACCCCAACACCGTCCCTCGACCCGTGCAAGGATCCCGCGCCGATCCGACGCAGCGATGCCCTGCACGCCTTCTCGGGGATGCAACGCTTTGGGCAGCGAACAAAAGGAGCGCCACCCCGCCAACGCACGCTGCAACGACGCATGTCAGCTGGTGATGTGATGATGGCCTGCAGGAGCTGGCGGTCACGTGAGCGGGAAGCCCCCAAATCCTTCATCCTTCGCAGTGCACATCCTGCACGCAAGCGACGCCGCGAGCGGACATGCTCCGGTGGCTCCCGTTCCAACAGTTCACTTTCTTCTTCCCGGCTTCCTTTCTTTCCTTTTCGCCCCGGGGAGGGGGCAGCCAAATAGAAAATTAAGGTGTGACGCGAGGACTGCTTGGGTGCGCCAATACAGTACTCGTACGGCGTAGACTGCTGCGCATGCAGCGTGTTTTGTGTTTCCACCCATTGGGGGATTAATTTGGCTGGCTGGCTTACGCACACGCAATGGGTGAGTCCATGTATACGAGCAAATGAGGGACAGACAAAAGGTGAAGCCGTGCGACTCATTTCCATCTAGCGATCCACGGGTGAGATTAGACCACGTGCGCCGGGTGATCGCCCGCATCTCAACAGCGAGAACGGCACAACCATAGTGGGGACAATCCGGGCGCCACATGCAGTGGAGGATGAGAGAATCAAGGAAAGATCAAAACGACGCCAACCAATCTACGCGCATGCAGGTGTAATTATATTCTGGCTATCCGATGGTTACACAGCGCGCGCCCCGCGCGCCTAAACCGACGCTAACCTGCACTCTGTTCATGCATAGCAGGCGCCCCGCCACCTCGCGAGACGGTCCGCTACCGGCGCCAATCTTATCTCATCTCCGCCATAGTCCTCGCGATATAGATGTGAAGCAGATGGGCGAGATTCCGCTTAGATGAAGTGCGGATCCGCGCCCAAGGAAACATGTGCTGCAGACTCGGTTGTGCAATTCATGCGTAGCGAGACTGCGCCGCTGCGGCGTGGGAACTCGGCCCTAGGGAACAACTCCCGATTGCGGATGGTGTTGAGGTGGCACAACTGTGACGGAATGTGGGGAAGTATCGGCTTCGGGATGTGGACAGCTTCGGACGATAGCCCGCGCTCAGTGGACGTTTAGGAGGAGCCTCGTTGGCTGTGAGATTGTAGCTGCACATGCACAGCAGGGCGTAATGATGCATCGCTAACGTGCGCAGAAGAACGGTCTTTGCGAGCGTGGGGTATGGCAGTCTAAGCCGTGATTTGCCGCGTGGGGTTACGTCCTCTCAAGTCCGGAACAACCTGATGGATGGTTGGAAATTGCACAAGCGGCAACGGCTTTCACCCGCCTCCCACACCAAATCGCATGCGGATGGTCTGAAGTTGACGCAGAGCGGTAGGCGACAGCGAAGAGGTTCCTCCGGCCTCAGCCTGTGTCTGACGGAACGCCTGATATTTCTGGTGCTCATCATACAAGGTGTCGATGAGTGTGAACTCGCCGATGAAGCACTGGCCAGACATCAGCACATCGAGGGCATCTGTCTGAACACCTTCTGAAGCGGGCAAAAGCGCGTCTTCCTCGTCCGAATCTACTCCAATGTCGGACAAAGTATCGGTACGACGGAGAATGCCACGTTCTTCGGCATCGGCATCCTGCTCTCGTGCAACATCGCTCTCGACAGGTTGTTCTGCGCTCTCTCCTTGGGCATCGCTCGTCTCTGTGCTTCCCGCAGATATCTGGGCCACCGTCTTCTTGGCTTGCCGTCTCTTCACGTGCACCGAAACCATGACAAGCTGCAACAGCAGTATGCACGTGTCCAATCCTGCCAGTTTCCACTTGCTCGTCGGCCCCTGTTGCCCGATGAAGTCAATCATCAGTCCTCCGTGGAGATAGCCACGCGTGTCCTCGCCCGCCGATGGCGTGGGGTATGTGAGGTGTAGCAGAAAGTTGACGGCGAAGCAGAAGAGTATCAGAGGCAGGAACGGCTTGTGTTCGTCGTGCTGGCGATGGAGGCCCATGTCGGGGAGCGGAGTGAGTAGGGAACCGTGGATGATGGCGCGCACAACGAACCAGAAGAAAGAGCAGCTACACACATTAGCATTCGAGCATGACAGCAGGTAGGGTCTAGGCTGTGTACTCCAAGTGGTAGAGCGCGATGAGCTCCAGAAAAACCAGCGTGTCCAGCTCGCGCAGCAGATGATCCAGGAAAACAACTCTCTTCCTTTTTGCATCTAGTCTTCTCTCTTTAGCACGCCGCTCTCGTTGTGCAATAACTTCCTCGTGGTCCAAGTCCGCTACCGTCTCGTCGAGCTCCACATCTGAGGCCCCAATGCTGCTATGGCGCCGTCCAGCGCGCGAGGACTCTGCCTCATCGTTCATTGCGCAGCAAGGCAGAGGTGCGCGCAGCTTTACCGGTCATCAAGGCTCGATAAAGGCAAGCTCTCGGTGTGATTCCTGGACGTGAGGTGATGTCGATGTTGTGCCTAGAGCGGAGCGCGTCGGCGGTAGGAACAACTCCAAGCGCCGAGGCGCCAGCAGAGTGGTGAGATAATCGATCTAGCTCCACCACTCTCCAGCATACAACCCACCGTAGCAAGCCTATTTTTCTTGCGAAAAGCTTTAGTCAGTTTGACGGAAGTTAGGAGAGCTTAATTGCATATGCGACCCACGTGAGACGAGACGAGCACGTTCCATATATCATCATTCACCCACGCGACACCTCCGCCACCTCAGCACCACCATGTCAGGACCGCCAATGTCGGGCCCAAACAGCGCCCCGCTACCCTCGTCGTTTGACGAGAATGAGTACGCTTTCTCTCCCTCCAGTCTCACATCTTAGCTGAGCTAACAAAGCACAGGGACTTCTACAATGAGAACCGCCTTGAGAAAATAGGACGCCGTCTTCGCGAAGAACCCCTCATTCCTCTCGGATGTGCCCTCACCGTATGGGCCATCGTCGGCGCAACCCGCTCCATGCGCAAAGGCGACCACAAAATGACCAACCTCTTCTTCCGCCGCCGTCTGTACGCCCAAGCATTCACTATCGCCGTGCTCGTCGCCGGAAACCTGTATTGGCAGAAAGATCGCGTGAAGCGCAAGGAGTACGAGAAGCTCAAGGCTGAAAAGGACAGGATGGACAGGAGGGAGCGGTGGCTGCGGGAGCTGGAGATGCGGGACGAGGAGGAGAAGGCGTGGAAGGAGCGGTTGGCGAAGGGGAACAGGAAAGAGGGGGAGAGTCTGGCCGAGATGGTCAAGGAGAAGACGGCTGAGTTGAAGGAGTTGAAGAACCAGAGGGACGGAAAATAGGTGAAAATGGAAAATGTGGAAGGCATAACGTTCAAAGGCGTGTGTGGAGCAAGTGCGGGATGTGCTTTTGTTTGCTGTATATATTGTGAGGTTTGTAATACTACTTTTTGGGTATCACACGGACATGTAGGTAAGCTCGTTAAGGGAATGTTCTCTGCTTAGGATTCAATTGTCATCGTCGGATCGTGTGCCAGCTCGGCAGTACATGGATTTCGCTCATCCTTCGTATCCGGGGTCACTGAAATTGGCTTACATGGGTGTTTGCAGATGAACTGTAAACAAGAATGATAGGTGCCAATTGTTGCTTCGTTCTGTCGAGACTACACGGAGGAAGCTCAGGTTCATCACCTGCAAGAACATGTGCCTGCCAGGATGCTGTCGAGGATTGCGGGAAGTGGCTTGTTCTGTCGAGAAGTGGCAACTTCTTAGGAAATCACACCCAACGCGCCTGCTCCATCTGGTTTTCCTTGCCACCAGCGCTCCCCAAAATACATTGGAGACATCCCTAGTTCAACCCCAGTATTCCTCCATAGATGGAAAACCGCGTGAGGTACGCACAGATATATCTGATGAAGGTGTTCAGTTGACCAGCTAATGGCAGGGTCGATCTCCATGCTATGCAGAGTGGCTTTCCATGGAATCAACAGCAGCCATCGACGCCACCTGATCATCGCCCACTGTCTCTTTGAGTTTGCTCCAACGCCACACGATACAGTCACACGATGTACAATCTTGCTCGTGTACAACAAACCACGTCCTCGCAATCACCCTCTAGTTATTAAACCCCGTTTTCCGATGCGAAATGCATGCAGTCGTCACTGTAAAATCGGCGCTTCAAGCCTGTCTAGGTCTGTATAACAGCTCCAAGAACAACTCCAGAGATTGAAGGATTCGCAGTCATCATGTCGGGCTCACACTCCCCAGCTTCAGCACCAACTTCAACTCCATCACTACCTCTACCTCCAGCCGCGCCTCTCACGCCGTCTCCACAGGTGCCAGTTTATCCGTCTTTCCAGCAATTCGAGCAGTCTGGTCTACTAAACATCAGCGACCCACCACAAGACTCGGAATGTACATTCGGATATGTCCAGCTTCTTCCAGGCACAGCACCAAATACGACTAACGACTTGGACGTAGTCCGCATTAGGAGATGCTATCCGTCGCAAAACCCACATCTGTATCACCGCAAATGCCTGCTCGATTGGTATCGCCACGACCTTCGGAATCGAGAGAACCCACGCACGGCATTCACGGGCAGATGTCCTACTTGTCGGATAGGAGTCTTCACCGAACCGGCACAGACAGTTTCCAGGCTGCTTCAATCAATTTGGCCTCGAGCAGAAGTGGATATAGTGATCTGGGTGGTTTTGCTAGTATCCCTGGGTTTCCACGTAGTTTCAAGGACTTAGACAAATTACTCAACCTGCGTCATGGCCGAGGCCATGGAAGCTCTGATCGAGCCAGAAACGGTGATAATCTTCTCGGTTTTCAAACTCGCGGCCGCACAGGTACTCCTAGACGGAGTCTCCACACTACAACTATCGAGGAGGAGGACGAAGAGATCTTCTCCCCATACGTTCGTCTGCCTGCCTCTCGATTCACTCCCCCTCTCAGTTTTGGTGCGTACACCGAGCCAAACATTCCTGAACCGGCTATGCTTCCGGCACGACGTGGGAATGCACCAGTTAGCGGAAGGCGGGAGGCGATTCGAAGTTTGGAGGACTGGATGAGCCAGCTCGAAGTGCCACCGCAACGGTCTTCTGGCGGCCAAGGACGGCGAGCTGAGCGTGGAGATGTTCCAATTCCGGTTGTAAACAGCAGTGAGAGGTCTCGCGCAGGACCAACTGAGTCACAACGACAGCCTGGTACCGCAGCTAGAGCGAGCCGTGGGGTGCTCCCTTCTGCAAGACCCGCCCATGAACCACGAATTCGATCACAACGACCTCCGTGGTGGTTCCCGTAAATACGATTATTAGGATAAATATGGCGATGAAGCCGAGTGGGTGGCTTGCTCAGGGCTACTCATCGTACCCCGCTCTGTATTTTGACAGCTCCGTGAATATTGGTATTCTAGACGAATGGAATATTGCTCCGCTTGAACCGTCGAGCGTGAATACACGTGATGTTCTTCTTTGTACCAAAGTGACGCCTCTCTGGGACAGCTATGCGTGGTCTGCTGTATAAATCTTCGTCTTTTGCGTCATTTTATACATACGTACCTGATACACAACTATCTAATCGCCGACAGATATTCAGAAGACACCACATCATCCACCCTCCAACTACCGTGTTTTCACTAGAACGATCACAAACATCAAGATGAGCAGCTACGCGCAGGGCGGTGAAATCGTGACCTGGCATGTAAGCAGACCCCTTCTCTTCATGACAGATATTTGAATCTTTCACAAGCCGACCGGTGGAGATCTTGCTGGGATTGGTCACGACTGCACTTCAATTATCTGGATATCGTTGTTTATTGCTCTTTGGAAGGATTATGTTGAGGATCTGTTTGATAATTGTTGCGAGTCGTGTATGGAGTGCCTTTGTTCCGGCAGTCGCTACGACGGAGATGAAGAGCGGAAATGGTATGGGCAGTGAATTGAGAGGTATCTTCAAGGTTGGCTTCAAGGTTGGGATATTTTGCTTCTTTCTCCGATTTGAATAGTTCGTTTGCGCGAGGTGTTGCGTAAATCTTTTGGGTTCATTTGATTTAACCAATGCTCTTCCCTAGCGGTTTAGCATTCACCAAATCTTTCAAGCGAGCAGCGTGAAGGATCCTATGCCCTGGGATTCAATTCTGTCAGCACGTCCATCATCTCCAACAGAAGCCATAACATCTTTGAAATTTCCCCAGTTATGTACAATTTCAGAGCTACAAACTTCCTCGATCAGCGCAAGAACGTCTTAAATCTGGGTACGAACATGTCCAAGGAAAGAAGCCTCTACGGCAGCAGTCGCAATAATGAGAGACGACTCATCAGATACGTCGACGGTAAGCTCAAAAATGACACTGTAGCAACCCTGTCTTCCTCCATCAGGAGATTAGTGTATAAACGGAGTGCTAATCCTTAGTAGACTCGGACACAAATGCATCAGTATCCGCGTCCCACTCCGACGAAATCGACCACACGTCTGTACGCGAAACACCGAAGCTTTTCGAACCGTATAGAGAATTTGCAAACTATGTCGCATCTTGCCGATGCCCCCAAATGCAGTACGTCATTCATTCAGAATACGAGGGACGTTGAAATGCTCTTTAGACAATGGATGAGCGGAAAGAATGAGTCTCGACAGAACCCCTTATCGTGTCGGCTGCTGTTCATGTATGAGCATGAGGGGCAAGGAAGGAGCCTCCTCACTAGTGCCTAGGCCATACAGCCCGAACGGCCCACCTAGCAACGCATCACTTTTACACCTTAGTTTGTAGTTGGCTAACGTCTTTCAGGTACTGCATCTCCCTAAGTCGAATGCAGAAAATGTCGCAGATCCAGGTGCATCGCTTGCTGTGACCCAAAAGCTCTAACGACGACTAGAATCAACGACAACAAGGTGCAGTGGTGTTGTAGCCGCGGACGTTTGTTTATGATTTGAGTACTCCTTTGCGGGTTCGATGTGCAATATTCCGCATCCAAGAAACAAGAGGAAACTGTCGTAAAGTCCTCTAACAGCGTTGATTTGGATCCATTCAGTAAATACCAGGGCACTAGAGAAGGTGAAGACACCAGTAACGGCATGCTCAAAACCGAACAAGCAGAAAGGACATCGGATCGATTTCTCTCAACAGTTCTATCGTTCTAGCAACATTATTTCCGTCCGCCGCCAACAGAACCGCCTTCGACGCCAACCCACCATGAGCAGTATGCTCCATGCTCCTCAACAGCAAGCTTTTGAATAAAGTCGCCGAATTGCTTAGAATCGACTCCTTGAACAATATTTCAAAGCGCAAAGATTTATACAACGCACTACTGGCCTTCCTGCGGACTATCGGTACGCATAAGACAACATCAAGCGAGGCCATGTTCAGCGAGCGTCGAGTCTTACCCCATGCGATCAACATCCTCGTACTCTCGTTTCAGGGACTGCCCTCAGGCGCCAAAGTGGACGACACATCTTCATTAGCAAGTCTTCTTCGAACCCTCAGTATTCAGAGTAATGCAATGCTGAAAGCCGCGAAGACTAATCGCCAAGAGTTCAATGATTCTGATGGGCACGATCTATGATCTTTCCACTTACTTGCTAGGTGACGGAAGCGTTGAACCGTCCACAACCGATTGCGGGTGCATCGACGTTCCAGATGAGAGCATTGTTCCGGATCCTGCGTGCTATTTCAGCACAACCCTGGCTCAAATGAAAAGTTTGATGCACGAAATTGTGACCCTGAAAACGAGCTTACCACCTGGCATATTTGTCAAACATGGACACAGAAGGCTCGACATAATGAAGTATGTATTCACGCCATGCAAGGCACTTTGCTAATCCCAGATAGGGTCGTCATCATCGGGCTTGTGGGTACTCTGTACGAAAACGGTCTTTATGAATTCGACGTGGGCATTGGGCCATACTACCCGCGGGACTCACCAGGTGTCATCTACAGAGGTACCAGCGAGTGAAGACCCACCTTCTCATCGAGCTCTGCGTTGACCCGCATACCTAAACAGCTCTAGCACCCCACATGGCTCCGGGCACAACACGTACGTACTAGATCCTTAAGACTTTTAGACTCGTGGCATGTACAGAGCATGAGAAGCTGACTGGCGAGTAGCGTGTATTCCTCTCCTCAACGGAACGGTTGGTAACCGTGGATAATGGCGGCCCAGCATCTCAACAATCTTGCAAGTCCTGATCATCATCCAGGCCATGATTCGCGGTGAGCCCTTGGCCACCCAGACCGAAACACCGAGGGGAGGCGGTGCCAGGATCATAAACAACCGCACTAATCCTCACGGCCATCAGAGCACCTACACGACACTTCTAAACATGATAAGCGCCGACATAGTCCCATGGGCGGAGAATCCTCCGCAACTTTGGTGGGATGTAGTAAAACTACACTTCAAGAAGAATGGGCATAGCATCTTGAGAGCTGTTGAACGATGGGTTCAAAAGCTAGATGATACGCCACCAAAAATTTGGGAGATCAATTAACATGCCAATGGCTACATGTCGAGGCTACAGAAGGCGATGGAGAAGTATGGCGCAACCTATGTCATGCAGATTCCGAGGGATGAGCATCGTAGGCAACACTCGCAAGATCCTCAGGGGAGTGGCAATAGGGCGCGGGCGCTTCCCACCTGGGATCAAATTGGTGGAAATAGAGGGACAGGACATGATCCTTTCTAGTAGGTCACACAGGGAGTTCGCATCCCTCGCAAAGACCTGTCTCTGTTTGTGCCTGGACGAGAACCGCGCTTCTAGCAAGACTATCCAGCGTGCTTCCTGGACCTATCGGAGCTTTGAGAGGTGTAAATGTAGAAGATAGCAAATGAATTTCCATCCGCGCTTGTGTAGGTCAGACGGCTCGCGAGATGTGGAAAGGTTGATGTTGTAGGTCACGTCACGTGGTGTCCGTGCAGTATCTCCGGCGCCGACAGTTGACGAGCGATTCCAACACGAACCTCACAGCTCCACCCACGGCCACGACCGTCTCGCGTACCTTTACGTACCCCGCAGATCTCTACGTCCTCCCTCTACTACTCACTTCCGATCCTGCAAAATATATACCGAGCGCCCTACGACTTCATTGCGACCCCGCCACCATGTCAAGCGGGCAGGTGCTCAAGGCCGAGAAGGACTTCACGAAGGAGGCCGACAAGGTTATTCCAGAGGCGGAGAAGATTGGATCTGTATGTATGGACTGTCTGCGATGCAAACAGAGCTGACAGTAGCTATAGAGCAACCCGCAAGCAGCAATCGAGAAGCTACTTGTGCTTGAGAAGCAGACCCGTCAGGTATAGCGACCTCTCCAAGCCGGCGCAAACACGGTATACTGATATATCGAAGGCCTCCGATCTTGCTTCTACCTCCCGTACCCTCGTAGCGATATGCACAATAGCCAAGAATGCCGGCGACTGGAGTTTGCTCAACGAGCAGGTGCTGCTGCTTTCCAAGAAGCATGGTCAGCTCAAGCAGGCCACCACCAAGATGGTGCAGACGGTGATGGGCTTCTTGGATGAGACACCGAACCTCGAGACTAAGTTGTCTGTCATCGAGACATTGCGGACGGTCACCGAGGGCAAGGTACGTGGCGCATCGACGTTGAAAGGCGGGAACGCGCTGACAACATATGGTAGATCTTTGTCGAAGTCGAGCGAGCTAGGATCACGAGGATACTCTCCAACATCAAGAAGGAGCAAGGTGATATCAATGCGGCGACAGATATCTTGTGCGAGTTGCAGGTGGAGACGTTTGGTTCCATGACGCGCCGCGAAAAGACCGAGTTCATCCTACAGCAGGTATCGCTGTGCATAGAGAAGGGCGACTGGACACAGGCAGGCATTCTTGCTAGGAAGATCAGCACCCGGTATTTCACGCGCAAGCCGAAGAAGTCGCCCGAGCAGTTGGAGAAGGAGCAGAAGGAGCGGGAAGAGAAGGAGAAGAATCGGAGTGCCGATGATCCGCCAATCGAGCCCGAGGACGATGTCACCGACTTGAAGCTCCGATATTACGAGCAGCAGATCACGTTAGCCAAGCACGAGCACAAGTATCTTGACGTGTGCAAGCACTACCGGCAGGTGTTGGACACTGAGGCGGTGGAGGAGGATCCGAACAAGCTCAAGGCCGTATGTGATATGTCTCTGTATTCTGTGACATCTCTAACTAGCGCAGATCCTCCAACGCGTCATCTACTTCATCATCCTCGCACCCTATGACAACGAGCAGTCCGACCTTGTCCACCGCATCCAACGAGACTCGCGCAACTCGATGATACCGCAAGATGCGCAACTAGTCAAGCTCTTCACCGTCCCGGAGCTAATGCGATGGCCAATGGTAGCGAAGCAGTTTGGCCCCCACCTCACGGAAACGGACGTGTTCGATGCTGAGGCGGATGATTCGGACGACCCGAAGGCGCACAAGAGGTGGCAAGATCTGCGCAAGCGAGTGATCGAGCACAATGTCCGTGTGGTGGCGAAATACTACACTCGCATCCAGATCCCGCGGTTAACGGAACTCCTCGATCTGACCGAGGACGAGACGGAGAAGTACATCAGCGAGCTGGTAACGGCAAAGACCATCTACGCTAAGATTGACCGACCAGCCCGCATCGTCAGCTTCGCTAAGCCTAGAGACGCCGATGATGTGCTGAACGAGTGGAGCGGCAACATGAAGAGCTTGCTCGGACTGCTTGAGCGTATCGATCATTTGATTACCAAGGAGGAGATGATGGCGCGCATCCAAGGCGCCAAGTTGGACAAGAGCAACAAGCTTGCTAAGGGCAAAGCGAAATAAGCATTTTGTCGGACCTAGGGTTTGCGGGACAAGGATCATGATTAGTCTAGAATTCGGTGAGCCTCTATGATTCTGGCTCGCGCTTATAGTGCGCATGTAATATAGACGTCCAAATACGCCGTGTGGTCTATCCTCTATATGCAACGCCATGCCAAACCCCAGAGGTATCTCAAACACAGTCCAGGTCTAGAACGGCACATCCATATCCTCCACACTCTCTTCTTTCGTCTCTCCATGCTCTGCCTTGTGCAGCACCTCCTTAATGAACCCAACCAGTGCCGCAACATACGTCTTCTGCGTAGTCAAAAAGTGCCCGCCAGGATGATACACGACCCTTCCCTCGCTCCCCTCGCACTTCTCCACGAGCGCCAAGCTCCTCGCCTCCTCCACAACCGTATCCAAGCTCCCAATAAAATGCAGCATCGGCGTCTTAATCTTCGGCTCGTAAAACCCTCGATACAGATCCACCCCTCTCGCCGCGAACCCAGAGTAGCTCACCGCAAACTTGAGCGGCGGATGGATCGTCTCCTCAATGTATCCCGTATCCGCCTCAAAGCTCTGCGGAAACGACATCCCACCCTCTTTATACAGCGCCTCGAACGCCACGCGCCGCCCGGGCTCGAGCAGGGACGCGAGCATGCCCGCCATGGCGCCGCCCTGCGAGAACCCGATTACGCCGTCAAACGGCCCCTCTGTCTTCAGCACCTCCGCTAGTTTCTCCAGGCCGAGCTCGAGGCCTTCGTACCGATACGGTTCACTCTCGCCTTTCCGCCGCCACCACGCCCACGCGTCCGTCTCCTCCTCCTCGCCCTCCTTCGCGTCGTTCGACGCCGGGAATGGGATATCCGCTGGCGCAAGACGGATCGGTGCCGTCGGAAAAGAAAAGGTTACTCCGGCTGGGAAGGCTTTGAGGAGGGACTTTTCGAGCGCGCGGGTTTTGGCGTGGAAGTTGGGGCCGGATTGCGTGAAGCCGTGGATCATAAGGATTTTTAGAGGGCGCGTTGGCGTTGGCGTTGCCATGGTGAGGCGGTAGAGGGTGAGGAGGTGCCGCGGGGAGAGGTGCGTGTAGCGGTGGAGGGCGTGGGGCATAGAGAGAGGTGGATAGTGAATTTGGAGAGTTGGTCGGAATTCGGAATGCGGGTGGGATGGCGTGGGGTTGCGTCACTAGTTGGTTTCGGAGGGGAAGGTTTTGCCGAGGGAAGGTTTACACGTCCTGTTCCTTCACTTCCTCTTTTCTACGAGGAGCTCGTTTTTAGTGAGACATATGCCAAGGTTTTTCGATCTGACAGCCCAACACTAAAACTCTTTAAAATAATTAATAAAAAAGGTTAAATATATAAGAGAATAGCTCTAGCTCTCCTATTTTAGCTCTTAAATGTTTATAAATTAATATTTGATATTGCGGTTGTCATGCAGCACTGTTAGATTGAAAACATCTTGGCATATTCCTCACTAAAAACGAGCTCCTCGTAGACAGCGTTCTTTTCAAGGACGATTCTAGAATGGCAATCATCTCAAGTCATTCCTGCCTGATTGCTGGTAATTATCGAGCTTGGGTTTTCATAGCAGGGTGGCAACGACCTTGTGGTGTAGAAAAATGGTCGTCCACGTTCGACCTATAACTTGTATTCGAGAATGTTAAAAGCCCACCAGATATATAGCATCATATACGAAGGTCCAAAGCGTCAAAATGTTTGTTTAATTACTTCAAGTCAGCGTACGACGCGTAGGAAGTAACTGTGGTAGCGCAATGCTGATATCTCCATCAATACTCGTGGCCAACCCCTCCTTTTCCAGATCCCACGGTACCTCCGCAGAACTCCCCACTGCTACCCGGACGAGCTTCACGTTCCCATCGCCCTGTCGGACAAGGTCCTCATTCGGCCACTTGAGCACACCCGGCGTATTCATGCCCACGCCCAACTCCAGGATCACCGTCTTCCCTTTCGACCCACTAAGGACCTGTCTCCGAAACTCTTTCCAGCGCGCCTCCCCGGCTGCGAATGGTTTCTCATTAAACCAATCCGCCGCCCTCACGCAAATGAACATGTCCCCACCGCACCTCTCGCACCGCGGAACCGCAGAGTCATTTTTCAGTGTTTGCGTAATGGGATCTAGGTGAGGCAGTGCTTGGGCGAGCACCGGCGCGGTAGCCACGTACGACTCGGGTGTACAATTTCCTACGCATTGCAGAACTGCATAGCGCCCCTGCGGCGTGGAGAATCGCCCCTCATCCCATCCATGCGCTAGAAAGAGACCATCTGCATTCGACGTTCTCACGTGCACGTTTTCACCAAACCCATCGAGCCATTGAATAAGCTGCGCGTAGAGCGCAGAAGGTGGCCAGTTGCGCACCATGGCAAGGTGCGTGAAGTAGTACCCCCATTTCACGCGGTCTGACGGCCAGGAGGTAAAACCGAAGACGTCGTATAAGCGGGCAAGACCGTATTTGAGAAAGGAGGGGAAGTGTTTGCGGAAGAGCGTGGGAGAGGTGTAGTCGAGGCCCATGGCAGCGGAGAGGCCGGCGCCCGCGCTGACGAGGATGGTGTCGGCTGAGGCGAGCCAGGAACGGGCTTTGTCCATGGTATGGCTGGTGCACCTAGGTAGTGCGGGATTTGTAGTACCTAGGGTCTTAGGAGGATGGAAGGTTAGCCGGGATTGGGCGAGGAGAGTGCGGTATAGAACGTGATCGTCCTCAGTGTAGGTTACGAAGACGACGTCTGTGAGCGTGGCAGAGGGGTGGTGTGCGAACCATGCGGCGACCGTGTCGATTGCGATGCCCGCAGCGAATTTTGCAGGGAATGCGAAGAGACCGGTGGATATGCCGCAGAGAGCTATACTCTTGCCTTCCGTCGATCCTGGGAGTCTGTCCGCTTCCTCGAGCACGGAGTAGTAGCATTGACTGAGCTGCTGCTTTTCCGCGTCAGTTGGCTCGGAACCTTTCTCTAGCTCAGGCCCAACGGTATGGATGACGAAGTCACATGGCAAGCAATACGCCTGTGTAGTGACGGCGTCGCCTACGGATAATGCCTCGTGCTGATTCCTCTTCGACGCGATTTCGAAACATTCCTGTCGTAGGCGGGGACCAGCCCAGGAGTGGATGACGTTGTCGATGCACCTATGCGTGGGTTGGAAGCATCCCAGCATCTGGGAGTTCGCGGCGTTGGTGATGGCGGTGGTGCCTGGCGCGAGCGTGGTTATGTCATCTTTCCAGAGCCGAATATTTACTAATGGGTAATCTCCTTGGCCGATGGTAGCTAGACACGGAATACTGCTGACCTGACATTTTCATGTGAGCATATGGTCATTGATATGATCGTGTACCTAGGTAAGACTTACTGGCGTGAGAACACGATGATTGCGCTCGTGAAGCAGAATCTGGTCAATATCCCGTAGTACATGTTCAGGTAGCGCCGGAACTGGTGAACGAATGCAAAGAAGCAGTCGTAAGAATTGCAGCTGCGTTGAAGAATCGTGATAGTCCGGATGCTGGAGAAGATGTCGAGTATGCGGGTTACGAGACTCGGTGATGAGGAATCGAACGGTTCGCTCCAAAGTTGCTTCCATCTTTCTATTTTCCACAAACCTATATCCACACAGTAATAATTCAGTTACAGCGGTGGAGAGTACCGTCTGAACCAGAGGTTATGTATCTCTAGGAACTGTTTTGCTGTTTTGCCGTTTCCGGACATTGCACGGCAATTACTAACCTGTTTACATATTGGCGGAAATGCTCCGCGCCACGACGAAAATAGGAGTCGTTACATTTCGAATTCGCCCTTGTGTATCGGCAGGGATGTTCGGAAAACAAGAAGCTTTTAGCCTTGGTGGAAATTACAAGGCAGACCTTGAAGTGAAGTGCCAAACATTGCAGAGACAGGCTCTCGCGTAAAGCTAAAAGCTAGCTATACCGTGTCTCGGCAGTCAGTGCGCAACATCACTCAATGCGCAACCCCAACATGATCGCGACGTCAATAATATAAGGCTATAGAGCTCTATATAAAAGCTATTATTATAAAACTTTTAGTAGAGAGGTTTCCTAGGTCTATAGATAATTACTAGTAACTTAGATTATAAATATCTACTTAGTATTCTAACTAAATAGCTATTACGTAATAATAGCGTTAATAAGGTAAATACTATTATATTAACGCGTATAAGTGCTAGCGTAGATTTCTTCCTCTTTATAACTCTATAAGTAGCTTTTAAGGCTCTTTAACTTCCCTTTTTAGCAATTTTAAGATATCCTTAAAGTTATTATTAAGCCTTATAAGCCTATTAATAGAAGTATTACTTAATAGCCTAATTAGCTTTCTTTTTAGCGCGCGTATTTTTAGCTACTACTTACGTAACGCGCCTTTCTTAAAGTAAATAAGCTTTAAGCTATTTATTAGCTTTCTATATCTTTTATTATTAACTTTTTTAGAGTTATAATTATTCTTTTTTAATTTTTTATTAACTAAGAAAATCGTGCGCTCTTTATACTTAAGTAGGTAATTAAAAAATAGCTTTTTTATACTACTCCTTAGGTTACTCTAAGGGTAGAGTCTTACCTTTTATTTAACGCTATTTTTTATTTTTTAAAGCCTTTTAAAGGCCCTTATTCTTATACTCTAAGAGTTACTTTTATATAAAAATTAAGTATATTATCTAACTAAGCTTACGTAACTCCTTAGTTATAACATCCTTAATAGTAAAGCGTAATAGTTACTTTATTTTATACTAATCTAATACGCTAAGTACTAATATAAAGCTTTTTTATAATTTTACCTCTAAAGAGGACTCCTTATTAAATTACTTAAAGATAAATATAAGATCTAGTAGCAAGATATTTATATACTTAAAAGTCTTAGTAATTAATTATAGCGTAACTAACGTAGTTTAGGCCCTTTAAAAAAGTATAAAGAAGTCTCTTTTAGTAACTATTAATAGTTTTTAGCTCTTATATAGATAGGCGTTAAGCTTATTAGAGTAGATAGCTAAGAGAGACTTAAATATATATACGTTAAAAGGCTATAACGTATGCGTTAAATAAGGGGAAAATATAATTAAAAGGATTCTATTCTAGTTATAATAGTTAATAAAATCTATAGTAACGTAAGATCTATAGCTATTAAAGATTAAAAGTTAATATACTTATTAAGCCTTTTTAGCTTTCTCTCTTATATAGTAATTAAATACTTCTTAAAGCTATTAATAGCCTATCTCGTTATTTAACTAGCTAGAGGGAGATAAGGTAATAAAGACTTTATAGTATTAAAAATTAATTTTTTTTAGCTTAATTATAGACTCTCGGCATTAAATTAATAAATTAGTAATAAATTAATAATAAATCTATTAGCGCATACACATGCGATAATTAAGATCTACTTATAGCTATTATTTTATATAGATTACTTTACTTAGCGACTTTTATATAGAGGCCTGATAAAAATCCTTTTTAAGTAACTAGTAATACTGTTGGTAGGCCTTTGTACGATCGTACGGGTGATAACAGTAACGAATGTCTTGTATATTGCTATTGGTATATTCTATCTATGAACGTGGGTGCTACGAAGGTATACATGGGCTCGGTGCGAGTCGGACCGAAGTAGGATCAAGGCGGTACGTTGGGCAGCATCAAGCAGCCTCAGGCGATGGGATATGTGTATACTAACACTAGCAACCTTTTGTTATCGTAGCACACTATTCCGTAGGTCGCTGCACAGATCCCTCTACTTGTATTAATAGCATATTACTATTAATAAATCGTTTAAGTGCGCGATTTGGCGTGGCTTTTATAAGTGCGTCTGCAGGGTTATCTTTACTATTAATCTATTAGATCTCCACGATCTTACGGCGCTCGTACGACTGGCGGAGTGCCATAATGTCGATCATTAGGCGCTTCTTATTCGTGGTGCCAAGTTTGACGAGGCACTCATACAGTGAGTATGAGTCTGTACATACAACGAGTGGGATCGACGATAGACCTAGGCGTTCTATAATTATCTTAAGTGTTGTTAAGATAGCAATAGCGATGTCAACGCCACTAACTATGCTATATATCTCTAATACTAGGATGCTTTTAGTAACGCGTTTGCATTTAGTTAAACTCTAATAAATTACGTTGCCACGTATGTCAAACGTATTATCTTATCTACTAGACTTATTAATAAGGATAAGTAGGTACCCTAGCTATAAGCTAAGGTCTTAGTTGTTTACAAAAGAACCATCCGTGAATACTATTAATTTAGCTATAGTAAAGTTAAGGGGAATATACTGCAATCCTCGCTATAAGTTCTTAGCTTACTACTTTAGTTAGTAGTTAAGTTTCCTATAGTCTGTGTCTATAGGTTGCTGTATTTGCGCAGCCGCGGAAAGGTTAAAAGATACTTTAAGTTAGTAGATAGAAGTAATGTACGCGCCGCGCGCGCGCTGCTCTATATACCTCTATACTTAGTCTACTACCTTTAGATTAATAGTATTAATTTTAGCTCCTTGCCCCTTCTACGTTAGTTAAATAGTATCTTTACGCAACGTAAGGGTGCATCTATTAAACTCTAGTAGTACCTCTTTAGATAGTTTCTCCTTTAGCTTAGCTTAGAAGTTAGCTTTCTAGAGCGTGGCGTCCTCTACGCTAAAGAATATAAGTGTTACGATCGCGAGCGTATCGTCTATTTACAGACCTACTATACTAAACGTTTCTAGTTCTTTGTTCGTGATTAAGAGGCATAGATTATACGTAGATGTAGCCATGTCAAGCTCTTTATAGTGGTGTCCTTAGTACGTAGCGAACTAGTAAACTCCTGCCTTTATAATTCTATATAGTGGCTTAATCACGCGAATAATTATATTTTTAGGATACTTTGTTATAAGCTCCTTAGGCAGGTGCGCTAAAATCGTGTAGAATAGCTTAGTTTATGCCTATAGGTATGCCTGTGTAATATCGCGTAGTTTTATAGACATGCCTTTAGTAAGCAATGCAAGTGCTAGGGCTAGTATTAAGCGCTAACTAGCTCGTTAGATAGTTAGCGACTGCGTTAAGATTTTATGTTTACCCTTATTATTATAGCCTTAAATAACAAGTCGTAATTTCTCGTACAGGACCATAGTCTTGCCTTTAACTTCGTAAATTATACGCGACTTAAAGATGCGATGCCTATTATATATAGTTAGGTTAAATAGCTTAAAACTAAACACTCTATAGCTAATAAGATTATTAATCTCTTTCTAGTTAGATGCTTTAAAAGGGGCGCCTAGGGTGTTAATCACGCTATTATTGCGTAGCTTAATAGCTAGGGCGTAATTGTCCTCCTCCTTCCTCGTTAGGTATTGCACTGTACGCTTATTCTTAGATCTAGACAGGCGGCCCCGCTTGCGTAGCTAGGTCAGCTGTGTAGCTGCTAGCGGCTACTATTTAGTAGTAATTAGTCCTTCCCCTTTATCTACGGCTGGAATCACGTCTGTAGTCGTGTCTTAGTAGTAAAGTTTTATAACTATAGATTAGAACGTTGTTAAGCTATTAATTATGTCTACAGTAACATCGTAATCCTTTATATTAATAACCTTGTACGGCCCTTGCTATCTATTCTTCTTACGCTATACTATTACCTTACTTTATAAAAGTAGTAAAAGCAACTTATCTATATTTAGCCTATTTTTAGTGTTAAGTACGTTACTTACTGCACGTTCTGCTGCGGCCCTTCGCAGCGCCTTTATCGCTTTCTGGATTGCTTCAGCGCGACGTATTGTCGATGGTGATGGTGGCGAGTCTATAGATACCCGAGGGTATGCGCCGAAGACGAGCAGCGTGGGTACAAGTCCGTCTGGGCTAGTGGTGTTGTTAATGGCCTTAACTGCTATCTATAGCACTGCAACGTTGCTGGTACTAGAGTCGAGTTCTACCCTTATAATCTTGTACGCGCGTCTAAGAGGTGCATAGTACCTTTTTACCTTACTAATAGACTAGTAAGCCTCTACTAGCACCTGTTTATAGGTAATTCCTATAATCTTTGCCTTAGATCTAAACTTAATAGATGCGAAGTTGGTACCTGCGTCGTAGGTGATAATATCTGGCGGCCCTTGGTACGTATTAATCTATAGCAAACGGATTGCCTCCCAGGTGTCTTTCGCACTCATAGATCGTAGATCTCCAAACAGGACCTCACACTCCAGGGACAGCCTGTAGAGCGCCATCGTAAACTCTTTAACGCCCTGGCATGCTGTAATCACAGTCGTCCAGAGCGCATATTCTCCCATGTACTGCTGGCCAAGAGCCCTCTAATACAACTAGAGCTTGTCTAGTATAATGTTAAGGACCTTATAGGGTATCTTGTTAGGGTTTTCCTTACAGACTTTAATAAAAGATATCGTTGTCTAGTCTGCGTAGTAGTGGCTGTAATTAATATTTGTGTTAAAGTAGTTCTTTAGCTTTGTGTATATAGTCAGGAATGTGTCCGTCTGCTAATTAATAAAGTGGAGGTAATACTCCTGTGCACGGCCTTCTAGGATCCGCGGAAAGACTATATAGAATTAGTCTAGTTAGATATCTGCGTGATAGTAGATACTATAAAAAATCTTTAGCTTATTATCTAGGAGGTCGTATGGCTTCCTTGTGTACTTCTTCTCACGGTCCTATATCTTAGTAAAGACATTAATTATCTTTAGATCCAGTTTCTCGTTGCTAAACTTAATTAGGGGAATTGCCCTGTACGGGTCTGTGTTACCTAAGGGCATAATTGGAGGGACGCTTTGTCCCTTTAGACGTTGTAGGTATGCTGGTGTGTATTCGCGGAATCTATTAAAGTTATTGTATAAAAAAGGAGGTTGTTAACTTTGCTATCGCTAGTCCGCCCGTAGTGTTTATTTAATTATTTTTATAAGTAGTTCTGCAAGTTATTATCCTTAATCTAATTATTAACTAGCTTAATCCTAGATACGTGTCTTATTTTAAGCGTAGGTTCTTTAATCCTCTGCGTCCTGGTCTCCTGCCCTTATAGAGGTTTAGCTCTAGGTTTAACCTGCTGTCTTTACGTTCGTGGGTTATACTAATCCTATAGTATGTTATCTTAGTATTATCCGCTCTTGTAGCATATACGCGGCTAACCGCTTATTAAAGGTAGTAAATTAGAACTAATTATCTAGCTATTTTAGGTAATCCTTTATACGTAGTAATTTGGCCACGGCTTCGCTTAGCGACATGTTAACACGACTAGTGTACACGCCCTTAAAGTAGAGGATCTACTTTAGTTTCTTAGTGTATACCGTATGCGCACGCTGGAACATGGCTTTATTCTATCCTTTAAAGTCCTGACAGAACTCACTAAAGAGCTCTGTATCTGCTATAGGCTAATCTGTGTAGTCCGCGATCGCACGCGCGATGTACGTCGTTGCTATAATTATATCTACCTTATTATCTAGGGCTACAATCTTATTATCCTAGATCTTTAGATTAATGTGACGCCACTCTCTTGCCTTTAGATTAGTGGTTCCTAGCAACTCCTTTCGTATAAGCGTGCAGCTTCTATTGCTGCTAGCTATTTCTTTTACTATTTATTATTATTAACGCGTATCGTGCTGGCTGTATTCGCTAGGGACTTATTAGTAGTCTTAGATTATACACGGGTTAAGTATAACTAGATAGGGGTTAGTGCGTGTATAAACTGCGTCTTAAAACGCTCTAATACGGCTGGAACGGTTAGTCTTAAGCTGGATAAGACGCCTAATATAGTTAATAGTAAACTTAGCACAGATAACTCCATTGCTAATATAGATAACTAGGAAACGCGCGGGGCTACAGGATCTATCTCTTTTAACCTAACTGTCTATGACTGCTATGTAATCACTAATTAGTGTTAGTAGGCCTTTGTACGATCGTACGGGTGATAATAGTAATGAATGTCTTGTATATTGCTATTGGTATATTCTATCTATGAACGTGGGTGCTACGAAGGTATACATGGGCTCGGTGCGAGTCGGACCGAAGTAGGATCGAGGCGGTACGTTGGGCAGCATTAAGCAGCCTCAGGCGATGGGATATGTGTATACCGACAAATACTAAGAAGGAAGTCTTTCTTATTTATATTATAATAATAATAAGGCTCTACACTATACTTCGCGATTTTATTATATAAAAGCTTAAAGTAAAACTTATATTTTACCTTTAAATTAGCGTTATAGTAATTACTATTAATTTTAATTATTTAGCGTAATATTAAGGCGTTACTATTACGCTTAATAAGGCGATTAACCTAAGATATACTTACGTTTTTTTTAAGTAATACAGGACGCAAAGTTCTGTATTATTTATTATATAGAAGAAAGACCATGTTTAGTAAAACGTTTAATATATTATAGGAGCTACTTTTTTTATTGTAGGCTAAGTATATAGCGTAAAGTATTTATAATTATACGCGCCTACGTAATGCGTTAGTACTTACATATTAACGTAGAACGTATAACGCTAAATTATTTTATAATTTTATTATATAATAAAAATTCTTTTAGTTTTTATAATTTAATTACTGCTATCGCGGCGTTAATTAGGTCTATATTAGTGGAGTTATAGCGCGTTAAAGTAGGTGCGCTATCACGCGGGGTTACGCATTAAGTAATGTTGCGCACTGACTGCCGAGACACGGTACAATACTACGTTAGCAATTAAAGTTTTGATACTGTATTATCTATCCTAAGGTTAACGTGTTTTACAAGCGAGTGCGCATTAACGTGTCTGTGCGCGTAACGATCGGATTCGCGTAACGATCGCCTTTTACTAGGAAAATCAAAGAAAATAAGCAACTTTAAAGCCGTATAACTCTTTAATTACTTTTTCTTTTTAAAAGCTTTCTTAACTAAAGTTATAGAGAAAGGCCATCTCTATAACTCTAGAATTTTAATTTTCTAATAATAATTAGTTTTAAGAAAAAAGTATAAAAGTACTAAAACTAAAGTCTCTAAAATTTAAAAATAATCTTTTTTTAGGAGTAAAGTACCGTGTCCGTGCGCGTAATGCCCGGATTCGCGTAATGCCCGCGCAACACCATAAACGCTCTATTAGAAATAAGGCTGTAGAGCCACCCACGATCAATATTATCACGAGATTTTCTTGTAGAGTAGTAAGTTGATAGCTGCGATTCATTTGCACTATTTAAATCTATCTGGAAGCTTGATGTCGCGACCGCTGCGTGTAGATTTGGTTGGGGCAGCAGATGCGCCCTCTGAGGCCTCCCCAACATCTACAGCACCAACAACACGTTTTTGACGCTTTCTGCTCTGTAGAGATGGCTGAGAGGCCTTTCTCTTACCCTTTTGGGATAGTTGTAGAGCTTTTTCTGCATCGCGGGCAGACTTTTGGGCAGCGCGCTGAGCTGCCTTTTCGGCTCTCTCCTTCTCCTTCGCCTTCTTAGCTGCCTCTCGCGCATCACGCTTTTCCTGCTGCATTTTCTCCTTGTATAGCTTAGCTACCTTCTTCAGCTCTGCTATTTCTGCTTTTTAAAGCTACTGCTGCTTATCCTCCTGCTCCTTAATAGATTAATAAACACGTGCCTCCCTCACCTTCCTTGGTGACTATAAGATAGCCCTACTATAATACTCCTGGCGCTGTTAGAGATCTAGAGTCTTGCCCTTCTTTCTGCGCTTCTCCTTAGTAGATAGTGCCTGCTTAATCCCATCCATCTCATGTTTAAGTAGCTCATTTTGGATAAATAGGTGGTGGAGCGATTGACGAATCTTCTTTGTATCTTGACTACCCTGATCCTTCACTGCTGATCGTATAAGCCTATCCATCTTTCTCCAATCATGATCGCTGAGCCCTGATGAGGAGTTATCGCCTGATTCTTGATCCTGGGTGAACCTATCAAGGATAGGATTAGGATCAGGTGGCTTGGTTGGTTGGTTGGTTGGTTGGTATTTATTTTTCGTCTAGTTGATAGGGATTAAGTCCACCATCTCGCCTCCCAAAGGGCATATACGACGTGCTAAGCTATAGAATTACAGTACTAACATACTACCTTAGAAAGCATTTCTTGCCTGCGCGGGTATTACTACTATTTTAAGCTACAGCTCCCCTTCCCGTTGGGGAGACTAAGCAGTGTATATACATTAGGGTGAATTCCTTGTGTGTGTTTAGAGGCAGTTTAGTGCTGTGAGAAGAAAGAAAAGGAAAGAGTGGATAGGTGTGGAGAGCCAGTGCTCTGTCGAATCGGAGCCGTGGCTCTGCGCGAGGAGAGCCTTTGTACCAGGCTTGGCGATGCCTGTGTCGAAGGAGATAGGTGTAGTAGGAAGGCAGAGCCAGGCCTGTCCTTCTTCTTTATCCCCAAGAGTCGTATAATATAAGGCTAGGCTGGCTGCCTTGTTTGCGTGTTGTGTCAGGTTAGGGACGCTGACAGTTGGTCTTCAGAGAGCTGCGGGCAGCTCTCGTCGTTGTAGGTGTTAAGAGCCAGTGCTCTGTCGAATCGTGCCATGGCTCTTCGCATGGAGAGCCTTTGTATTTAGGCCTAGCAGGTGCCTATATCTTGCAAGAGCAAGGAGTGTCACGACTGTCTCCTTGTTTTAGCTATAGTTATGGCCTTTAACTAAACGTGAAAATCTGAGCGGCGCACGGGCCATTTTAAAAAGATTTCAGCTTACTAGGGAGCTAAAAGAGAAAATAGGGCAGCGCGCCTGCCACAACGCCTGCAGCTAAAAGAGGACGCTAGAAAACAGATTTACGAAGGCATTTAAGTCGTGTTTTGACAAAAAATTAATGGATATCGACCTTTCGGTGACCTGGAAAAGTTAATGTTTAGTGTAGGATCAGGTGGCGATATGCCTGTAGCTCTAAAAGAGCTAAGGATAGTTGATTCCTTAAAGGAGGCCTTCCACGCATTCCAGAATAGGGGGAAGAAGTCGTCTTTAGTAATAGAAGCTAGGCCCTAGCTTCTATAAAGGTATCTTAATAGCTCTGCTAAGTAGGCTGTTGATAGAGGCTTAAACATCGTAACGTCAAGTGGCTGAAGCGTATAAGTTAAATAAGGAGGCAGAATAGCAAGCAGGATTTTATTCTAATTACAATAGTTAATAAAGTCTATAGTAACATGAGATCCGTGGCTGTCTATAATTAAAAGTTGATATGATTGTCGAGTCTTCTCTTTTATACAGCGATTAAACACCTGCTCAAGCCAAGCAAGCCCGATATCATTGTTCGTCTAGCCAGAGGGTGATGAGGTGATAAAGACTTCATGATATCCTGCCTTAATATCCTCTACCCAGCTTGATTGGATGCCCTTGTTGACAGCCTCATAGATGAGGCTTGGCGGCAGAGCTGATCCATCAGCGCAGATACATGCCAGGAGCGTGATCCATGCGCGATTGCCATCTTGGAGTGATGCCCTAACTTCCTTCTTCTCCCACATTCGTCTGCTGAATATCCTCTTTGATCTACCAACGATACCGATCAGGCAGCCTTTCTCATCCATATTGTAGATATGACGAGGATCTATATGATATTGATCCATCTTGCTGTGCAGAAGGTTGAAAAAGAGGCGATATTTATCCACTAAATTAGCTTTGTGGCGATTGCTGTCCATGCCGACTGCCCATTGTGAGATAAGATGAATGCTGTGTCGGTT